>JAOWCC010001613.1:0-85340 GCA_030867875.1 Actinernus sp. WN-2022 | reverse complement strand
CCCCCGCCTTCCCTTCCCCTTAAGAGGTTTTGGAAAGTGCTATCATAACATCAAAGAGATATGACAACAGATAAATACCATACCCTGTTCAAGATCTGTCGATGTGAAAATGGATACCCTGTCTAAGACCAGAAACTCGAAAAACCATACCCTGTCCAGCGGATCATCCCCGGGGGGATTAGAGATTCAACAATTCAGCGTAGAGATTCAACAATTCAACTAGGCAGAGAAATAAACTTAGAACTTAATATTGATTATGTAAAATAGACTATAAACAAGAAGAATACCTCGATCACATCAGTTATATCAAACACAGAATATCACTTACTAAGCTTCGTACTCAGTATTCAAGATGGGGCTGTATCACAAGAGGTAACTTTTACTTAGAAATTCAAGGGATATCTGATCTCGGATTAATCTCAATATTCCTAATCCCCTTGCAGTTCTTTTGCATATTCTGTTTCTATGCATGCTCTTGCCAATTAAGATTTCTGGTCTGTCTGTCTCGAGCCTACACTGATAATATATTCACTTGTAGTGAACCACGTTTAGGCTGAGCCCGCGGTTTGCTCTTACCCAAATGTTTAGTTATCGAGATCGTGGTTTAATGTTTCTATATACCTTAGGAACGCCGGCGTAGTCAGTCTGCTTGCCGATATAACTTTTCAGACTAACCTTTCTCTTACAACTGAAAATGCTAATTCAAACACGTAGTTCAATTCAAGGTTAGATGAACTTATCACGTAGAATCTCGGCGGTTCTTATGTGCTATTTATAACCAAGGTCACCTATTCCCTCTTCGGCCTCCTACGTACGCTGTGAAGTCCGGCTTCAGTGGACTTATAATTCAGTGAAATCGTTGCCTTATCCCACGCTATCCCATCCAAGCGTATTTTCTTTAGGATAACGTTTCCCTCGGTTCTGGAGCCGCGAAGTACCAGGGGCGTAGGCAGGAGTTTGCCAAGGGGGAGGGTCTACATGTCAGTTGTCAGTTAAAATTTTGGCTATTTGTCAGTTAGCCCTAGTTAATCATTACTAGAGAAAATTTACAATGTTTGACCCACAAAAACCAAATTTGTCAGTTGTCAGTTATTTTTCGGTTGTCAGTTGTCAGTAAAAAAATCGTCATTTGTCATTTATTTTTAAGGCCGTTTGTCAGTAGGCAGTTAACCCCATTCAGACCCTCAAGGGGGGACCCGACACAAGCGCCAGACTGATGCGCTTTTCTCTATGGGATTATTTGCTTGCTATTTATTCAATAATTTATCCAAGGGGGAGGGTCACGGGCACCCTAGGACACCCCCTAGCTACGCCCCTGAGTATCACATGATCTTAGTAGCTCCGACAGTTCACTCACTATAGTGGAGAAACTGTGCATGCATGGCCATGACCTGCGATAGTGTTTTGGCCGTTGACTGCGTTGAAGTCTTATCTGGCTTGTCATATGTTTAACACTTTTCACATAAATTTCTTAAACTGAACTTCGTGAGTGCAACCTAAAGATATAATTATCTTGAATTATAAGATGCAACTTTTCCTCTTAAGGATGTGGTTATAGGAAGTCGTCCTAAGCATATACTTTTAATCGTCTGCCATCCGGTTCGCTTATCACTGATCCTGGGCAACTTTCTTCTTCGTTTTTCACTCGTACTTGTGTTTGATCACAAGATAAAAACACCTCGAACTGAATTTACACTGAAAACTCCGCTGCGCGTCGTTTTTCAACTTCGGTTCTGAGTGTTTTGATGACTTGTACGAGTGTTTGATATATTTATTTACTTCAAATTAAAAGAGGCACAAAACTGTAATTTATGTGAACAGAAGTTCTCTCCACGTACAATTTCGCTAACCGTTGTATCATGCACAATGCGAAGCAAAGATCAGTTTTCATTGTAACTGTTGCCAAAAAATATTATGAAAGTGATTGCAGCACCAACTGCATGCTCGAAGGTCTGCCACATTTTCAATTTATCACAACAACGTTATTTAAGAAAATCGATTTTTAGAGAAGATGAGAAAATATTGCAATTACCTTTGTTAGCTTTGTTTTTTAGTACTTTATTTCATTTGATGCTAGTTCACGAAATGATAACTTCTAAAGATTACCGAAAAACAAACTGCAAAATATAGGTATTATGTTATATAATTACGATATATATTATTGCCCGACAGCTATACATGAATTTAAAAACCGGCACATTGTCGAGGACTGAATAATTAATCCTCCATGTTCTCTTCTTGCAGGGCACTTTCGCCGTGGGTTTCCTGAATCTCTTGTTGATCGTTTGTCAGACATTGCACGAGGGCACCGCGATCTATATCCAGTCTTATTATCGACTCAAGCGAGGAACGAGTCCTGGTAACCTTATGAGGGTTCACTTGAACAACAAGAACGAACCAACGAGGATCTCATTCTCTGGTTCCTGCCAGGATCCTGCAAAATACACAAGTAAGTCACAAGTATGAACTAGAATTTCAAATGAGTCGAAACAACTTTGCTGAAATAGTAATTCGAAAACGTTGCTTTTCGTAGTTAAAAGAGAAAAACAATATTATTGACTTCGCACCCGTTTCTAATTTCTACCCTTTTCGAGGCTTGTTATCTTTCTCCGAGCATAATTACGAGCATAATACACGCAGTCAAGCATAATTTCTAGCAAATAGTCCGTTTTCACATAGTTAATAGAGTGGAATGGTTAGGAAACCCGGCAAACTTCAAAAGGGCTAACAAAGGCGCTGCGATTGAGGTTGGAAGGGGGCAAGACAAAAGATTGTGCACTATCATAGTTCATTAGCGTTCCCTGAACGACTGAACTCACACGTTTCTATTGGCTGATTGACTAACATGTTGGAATTTCTATTGTGTTTTGTGCACGGTAGTGGTCGAAAAAAGCTAACAAAGACCTATAACAAAGAAGGTCCCTGAGTTTCCTAACCATTCCACTCTATTAACTATGGTTTTCAAGTGTGACGTCGAAAAGATAGATGGTTTTCACTCATACTTAATTCAACGAAACAACGTTTTGAAAAAAGGACTGGGGCCGAGTTTGTAAAGTTAATCCAATTAACAAATAAACCTCATTACAAGAAAGACCACATCGGAACTGATGAGTAAGAATACCAAGTTTGAGCATGATTTGGAAAATAGAAACTGAATAGCAAGCTTTCAAAAATCGCAAAAATAAGAGACGGTTGTATGGATTGGAAGGCAAGGACAAGTGTCCCTCCAATCCATACGAACGTCTCTTATTTTTGCGATTTTCGAAATCTCACCACGTGATAAATATCAGATGAAACGTCCCAAAATTTGGTAAACTTACTATTTTCAATGTGCTCTTTCTTTGCTCTTTCTTTCTTAGATTAACTTTACTAACTCGGCCCAGTCTTTTTTTCAATTTGGTAGAGGCCAATTGACCGATCAGAATGCATATATGTTGTTGATTATATTATTTAAAAAAACTGAAACACCACGTTATCACTTGTTCTTAGACTTTGCTATGGAGAAGCAGGTAGTTGGTTCAGGTCTTAGAGTCACCTTCAAGTGGAATGAAAACAAGGCGTTTATTCTTGTCGTCGAGAATGGAGCCCTAGTCATCAGGGTGAGATGAAGTGTACGATGATCTACCCTGGGTTCCAGAGGTTAAATGTTTTGCTTTTTGTTGGTAAATTCGACAAGCGCGCGGACGGCGCCGATCCTCGCGCATTCTGCGCTCGCCAACGCTATTTGCCAACAAAAGGCAACACTTTAACTTCTGGAATCCAGATCGTGATCTACCCTGGGTTCCAGGGCCCGGTTCCTGAAAGCCCGATTAGCGCTAATCCAGATTTAATTACCATGACAACTGATATATTTTGTTGAGAGTTAATCCAGGATTAGCGCTAATCGGGCTCAGTTTCAGGAACCGGGCCCAGAGGTTAAATGTTTTGCCTTTTGTTGGTAAATTCGACAAGCGCGCGGACGGCGCCGATCCTCGCGCCTTCTGCGCTCGCCAACGCTATTTGCCAACAAAAGGCAAAACTTAACTTCTGGAATCCAGATCGTGATCAGCCTTTCAAGTTAATAAATGAGTCTGATCTGTTAGATGATTTTAGACAAATTAATTGGTAAGACTGATCTACTTCCCTTAAATAGTGACATTAATGACCTGTTTAAAACCTCTGAACTTGTGGATAAGCATGTTCCTTTATTTAAAACAATTATCTCGCAAATAAATAAAACTCAATTTAAAACCTTGGATAACTCCAGCCTTAAAACCTCAATAGATATAAAAAACAAACTTTTAAAAATATAGACAATATTATTACCATGCAAAATTTAAGACTTATAGGAACAAATTAAAACTCTTAATGTCTTAAGTAAGAAGAAGTATTATAATGATTACTTCACTTCTGTCACAGCAAGAATATCAAGAATATATGGACAGGTATCAAACAAATTGATTCTATTAAGTCAAAACAAATGTGTGCACCATCAAATATTATACTCCAAAATAACAGTATTTTATTAAACTGATCCTAAAGCTATAGCCAGATCTTTTAATGATAATTTATGTAGAAATCTTGCAAACTCTAAATCATCAACTAACAAGTCACCATTAAATTATCTCAAAACCTCATTACCCAATAGTTTTTCTCTATCCTTGCACTTCTAACGAAATTGGAGGCGCAGTTTGTAGTTTTGATAACTAAATCGACGACCACTGCCATGGACAGTTTAGCCTGCTTGCCGGCTCTTCTGTATTTTTTTTCGGTCGTTATTTTCGGATTGGGTCACCTGTGGCACGCAGTCAAAATGGGGGCCGCGTGCCACAGGTGACCCAATCCGAAATAAAAACGACCGGAAAAAATTACAGAAGAGCCGGCAAGCAGGCTATGGACAGTTGTAACGCAGCGGTACTGGCCTGGTACTGCGGAGCAGTTTCAGAACGAGTTTAGATGGGGGAAACAAATATTTTTATTCTCCCGGGACTCAACATAGCCCACAGGGTGAGAAAGATCACGATCAGCATAAGCAACATACACAGACGCAGTGCCATATTTAATTTATCATTAGCAATTATACTTGTTCTACTCACAGGTGTGAAATAAGATCTTGAACAAGCGCTGCTAATGATCATTAATGTCATTTAACAAATAGACACTTGCCTTGACGTATTTGTTTTTAAATTACAAAATATTACTCGTGTTTCTAGAAAGATATGCATTAGTGCACTTTAATGAATGATTCTACGCTCCAGTAAAAATTCAACTGTGAAAACATGTGGTTTTACGAAGTGATAATATATTAACCATTTGATACGTATTAATATTGTAGAAGAATCCAAGCACCTCAAGTTGTACATCGTTTGACATGCAAATCCCATGCTCCACATCTCACTGTGCATACCTGGTCTTCAAGTCTTCCTGCTCCAATAACTACATGTCCTCAAACTCTGCTGGAAATCCTATACTAGTCCCAAGTGCACAACGTAGACAAGCTTGGTTTGACATTATGGCGGCCGTGTGCGCATTTGTTAAACGTTCAAGTCTGTCCAATGAAGATGACGTCAAGTCACTTGATAAAAAACGTTTGCTAGGCAGTCAGGCTTTATCCAAACACACGAGGAACTTTTTATTTAGGTCTTGGCTTATGAAGAGACACTTCAAACCATCCGCTTCATAATACATCGAATCTGTATTTATTTTACTAACAGTGTAAACACTAAACCATTTAGTACAAGTAATATATAAAATGCAGAAGCCTCACGACCATTGTCATCATATGACATCGATTAATAAATATAATTTTGTGGTTTACAGATGCAAAATAAACAAATAATATAAACACAGCACCGCAATGGTGAACTCGTGGATGTAAAGTGTATTTTAGTGTGTTCTCAAGGGTGAACATGTGGAAATGCTCACAGTTTTTTGCTGTTGCGATAGCCTGTAAAATCACGTGACCGATGACATCATCGTTACGACACCACCACGAAGTGATTTATGGGTATCCAATACCATGTCTGTCAAAGTTTGAGCCGCCTGCCATTAGAAATGAGGGAAATACGGGCATGCAATAAAATCACGTGATCGATTACGTCATCGTTACGATATCACCACTAAGTGATATATGGGGACTCAATACAATGTCTGTCAAAGTTTGAGACGCCTGCTATTAGAAATGAGGGAGATATGGGCATGCACTAAAAATCGCGTGACCGATTACTCATCATTACGACATCACCACTAATTGATTTATGGGACCGAATACCATGTCTGTTAAAATTTGAGTCGCCTGCAATTAGAAATGAAAGAGATATCGGTATGTACTTAAAATCACGTGACCGATGACGTCATGGTTATGACATCGCCACTACATGATGTCATCATTACGACATCAACACTGAACCAATACCATGTCTGTCAAAGTTTGAGCCGCCTGCCATTAGAAATGATGGAGATACGGGTCTCTGTTTACAAGCTCTATAATCTTATCCGGTTCCCTCTATTTAGTTACCTATTCATAGCTTAATTATATAGTGTTTCTTTAACCTTCGCCTAATTGTGTTAACACACTATGATAGTGCTCTAGAATATTCCATTGGAAGGTTCCAGAACGACTTAGCATAGTTAAAGTAGTATATAATGTTCTACAAGTACCACGTATTGTGCTACAAAGTGTTATTGCGGTATATTATTTAGTCTAGAGAAATCAAATTGATCCCGAAAAACCTATATTTAAATCAAAATGCCCAGCTGAACTTTGAAACCACATATCGAAGAGGTTAAAACGAGTTTTTATCCGGTCCAAATCGGCGCAGCATTGAGTTGTTTGGAAGGTAACGCTCGGCAAATTGAAGCAAACGTTTTATCAAATGTGTACAGTGCGTGACCCGGAGATCAACTGGCTGGAACTGAAACACTTATATTCTTTAAACGTAGCAAGGACCCTACATGTATGTGACTATATTACGTTATTTAATTTCATTAGAGAATTTCGAATACAGAACTTCGAATTCAGGGAGACTAACAGCACTTTTGTTTTATGTTTTATGGGCATCGTTACTTCGTTATACAATAAATGAAAGCGATCAAGATAAAACTGTCCGATAATACCCAGGATCACATACCTGATTTTTCAGAAAATTCATTTGTTGCCTTCGCCAATAACTC
Organism: Actinernus sp. WN-2022; assembly: GCA_030867875.1. Classification (NCBI taxonomy): domain Eukaryota; kingdom Metazoa; phylum Cnidaria; class Anthozoa; order Actiniaria; family Actinernidae; genus Actinernus; species Actinernus sp. WN-2022. The sequence goes on along the minus strand of JAOWCC010001613.1, from coordinate 78,188 downwards.
CTTATATTTGCTTCCTTGATCTAAACTTACTTCATTGGCAGAAATGGTTATTAGCCAGTTCGTAAAATCACGTGACCGATGACATCGTCATGACACCATCACTAAGTGATTCATCAAAAGAAATCCTTGCAAACTCGTGAGCCGTTGGTGTTTGAAATCGTGTTCAAAGTTGCCTGAAGAATTCTAATATACTAATTGGAATATAATGCTTCTAGAACTGGACTTTGATTTTCAGCTTCGATAGTTTCTTTCAGTTTTCTTTTCGGCGACTGACAGAGTTTATTCGTTGAGAGGTATATAAAACGGCAAAGTCATGACAACTGTTTTACATACATATTAAATTCCGAGTCAACGAAACAAACACATAGATATCGCTATAACCAATATCCTAACCATAACCGAGCCGAAAAAGTTTGAATTCTGTAATCGTGGAATTGAATTCTGTACTTCTGTTTCTGATTTCCATGTTTTCGATTTTCTGTAATTTTACTTCCGTTCCATGTATCGCGCGGTGATCATCAAGCCATCACGTGACATTAGTTTCCTCCCTTCTCATATTAGAACTAGTTAAGGGCGGCTGTTAGGGCTGGTAGCCCGTGAGGGGTCTAAGCCCGAGATTAGGGGTGATTTTCCCTGTTCAGATCAGATTCGTTCGGCCGGGAGACGAGGTTTCTGAAGCTTCTCTGTTAAAGAGGACAGCATATATAACGGTAGGTGTATTAAGTTAGAACTCCCTGAAAATTAACCTTATTTTAAAGTAATGTAATATTTACCTGTTAACACCAAAACAATAAAAGCTTGTCGCGAGGTGGTTTTTTCCGCCCCTACTTAGGGCTATTAACGTTGATGGCTTGACGCCGGTTTCAGTTTATCGAGATTTGGGCAATTCTCTCCGCCATTGTTTTGTAATTTCTGTTGCAAATATGAGTCAGGCGAGTAAACGGGGAATGTAGCACACAAGAAAGCAAACTATGATCATAGTTAGTAATGAATTGCCCTAAAATTCAGTTTTACGTTGATACTGAAACACAAGAAAACCGAGTAACGTAACATGTCATAACGACACGTACTCAAAAATGGTCATTTTCAAATCTGAAAAACATTATCTATTTTAAGTATTTACCACACTCACTATAGTGCTAGGTAATGACAGGTTTCGCAATCAGTCAACTAAGGCATTTTCTTAGCTCCCGCCAAAGACAAAGTTTGAGTATTTGTTCGTTTTTTTCTTGTTCTTACTTTATTTATATCTTCGTAACCGTCTGTACTTCAGTCCTTAATATTAATAATAATCATGGGAGACGAGCACATAACTAATAAGATGATGGAGGAGCTACTGGATCGCAAACTCACACCGATTCGAACTAAGGTCGATGAGCTGTGTGTGTCGATGTCTTTTATCAACGATAAGTTTGAAGAGCTCAAAACTGTCAATGTGATGCTTTCTAAAGACCTAGAACAAATGAGAATAGAAAACAAGGCACTGAAGAGCGAAGTATTCAACTTAACTAATGGATTTCACCAGCAGCAGAAAGCTCTTAATGACCTCGAACAATATTCGAGGCGAGACTGTGTGGAAATCCGAGGAATACCTGAGAATCCGCATTATGCCGAGGATACGAACGACATTATACTACAGGTTGCATCACTGATGGATGTTAATGTCGAAGATGAGGATATCTCAATAAGCCACCGCCTAACACAACGAAAGGACTCTAATATGCCACCAACAATTATAGCTAAGTTTGTCCGAAGAGACAAAAGAGATGAATTTTATGCTGCACGAGGCAAGCTGAAAGACAAAACCACCAAGGATATGGATGCTACGATGACATCACACAATAGAATCTTTATATCTGAGAGTCTTACGAAGACGAACCGTAAACTCTTTAACGAAAGCTTAGCTTTGAAGAAGGAATTAAGCTTCAAGTTCATTTGGACATTTAATGGTAAAACATTCCTGAGAAAAGATCACACCTCACCAGCAAAGTACATTGCTTCCGTTAAGGACTTGCAAGATATTAAGTCACACATTAGACCTGTACTGGGCTAAGTTGTACCCGGCTGATCCTACAATGGAAGGACTATTTTCCCAGAATATATGTGTACAATGCGACTTACTGGTAAGCCAGGAATTGTATTGTTCTTACTACATTTGTTCTTTCTGCTACTAGTATTATGGCTCCTATTAAATGCCCACAATGCTATAAGTTAGTAAGAGAAAATAGCAAAGCTATTGAGTGCGACTCTTGTTTAAATTGGCATCATTTCAAATGTAGTAAATTAACAACTAAAGAGTTCAATTATTACTGCTTAACAGGAGATCTCTGGCTTTGTTTGGCCTGCAGAAATGATATATTTCCATTTAATTCCCTCTCTAACTCTGATTTAATTAAGATAACATTCAATTCCAATACCAGTTGTTATTGTTCAAAACAAATTTCTCAATTTAGCTTAGACTGCTCATCACATTTTGACATAATATCCTCTTTCTCAAATATACCACATTTAAAAGATTTTGATGTTGATGCACAGATGCCATCTAATTTAAACTTTGACTACTATTCTTCACATGATTTTCATAGTAATTTGGAAATTTTATCTTTAAAAAAATCATTTTCTGCTCTGCATTGTAATATTCGCAGCCTACAAGCTAACTTTGATAACTTAATTAATTTGCTTGATAGCCTAGATTTCAATTTCTCAATTATTGGCTTATCAGAAATTAAGTTTCAAAAAGGAAGGGATGTATTGTCCAATATTTCAATACCTAACTACACCTTCATATCACAACCCAGCAACACCATTGCTGGGGGTGTTGGATTTTACATAAGCAGTTATTTGAAGTATTCAGAAAGAAATGATTTGAGTCAATGCACTGATTATTATGAGTCTATTTGGATTGAAATTGAAAATTCTAATGGGAAGAATTTTCTTTGTGCTGTCTTTTATAGACATCCAAGTAGTAACCTGGAACCTTTTCTAAAAGATTTTTACATGGTACTTGATAAAGTAAGTAAAGAGAATAAATATTGTACAATAATGGGTGATTTTAATATCAATCTTCTAAATTATGAATCTCATCATCTTACTGAAGAATATATTAATACATTGAATTCTTATTCATTCCAGCCCTTGATCACTCACCCAACAAGAATAACTCATCATTCAGCCACATTAATCGATAACATTTTTTTCAATTTTCTTGAGCACTATACTGTAAGTGGTAATATAATATATGACCTCTCTGATCATCTTCCTAACTTTGCTATATTTGATAAAATAAGTTTCTTTTCCAGCCAAAATAGAATTTACAAACGTGACTATTCAAATTATAATGAATCAGCTTTTATTGAGGAATTTAAAAAAGTAAACTGGGTTGACCAACTTCCTGTTGACAACAGTATTGATGATCTTTATGAGTCATTTTACTCAAAAGTATCAGTAATTGTAGATAAGCATATTCCATTAAAGCAACAATCTCGCAGAGCCTCTAAACTCTGTTCAAAACCTTGGATAACTCCTGCCTTATTGGTATCAATAAATAAGAAAAATAATTATTACAAAAAGTACATAGCTTCTAAACAAACCTATTACTTTACAAAATTTAAATATATAGAAATCACCTAAAATCCTTAATTGCTCTTAGCAAGAAAACATATTATAATAATTATTTCAGTAAACATTCCAAGGATATCAAAAATATCTGGAAAGGTATAAAACAAATTGTCTCAACCAGGTCAAAAACGTTGCACTTTCCATCTAAAATTATACTCCAGAATCAAAATGAATTAACCGACCCTTTAGCTATAGCTAATTCTTTTAATGATTATTTTGCTAATGTAGGAATCAATCTTGCTAATGTTATTCCACAAACAAATAGATCACCACTTGATTATATTGAAAGTTCCATATCTAACAGTTTTTTTCTGTCTCCCTGTACTTCTGATGAAATTCAAAGTGAAATTCAAAATCTCTCTAAATCTAAAGCTACTGGTCCTTTCAGTATACCTGTCTCAATTGTTAAAACTTTAAAGTCAGTAATATCAAAACCATTAGAAATAATTTACAATGTCTCTTTATCATCAGGTATGGTCCCTGCAAAATTTAAAGTTGCACGTGTAATTCCAGTTTATAAAGCAGGCTCTAAAACGCTAAGATCAAACTATCGGCCTATATCATTACTTCCTATATTTAATATAATTATGGAAAAACTGGTATACAAACGTCTACTTGCTTTTCTTGATAAATACCATTTGTTATGCGATTCTCAGTTTGGTTTTCGTCCTAAACACTCAACAATTCATGCCATTTTACTAATACTTGATAAAATAAACAATGCAATCGAAAACAACTTTTATTCTTGTGGAATTTTTCTAGATTTTAGTAAAGCCTTTGATACTGTCGATCACCAAATTCTTCTTAAAAAACTTGAATGTTATGGAATTAGAGGACTTCCAAATGCTTGGTTCTCATCATATTTATCAAATAGAAAACAATTTGTATCAGTTGGTAATTCTATTTCAGGGTACAAAGCAATTAGTTGTGGGGTCCCTCAAGGATCAGTTCTCGGTCCAATATTATTTCTTATATACATCAATGATTTCATAAATTGTTCTAAATCTGGTGATTTCCACTTGTTTGCAGATGATTCAAACATATTTTTTTCCAATAAAGATCTTAATTCTCTAAAATATACAGCCAATGACACTCTTAATAAAGTGAGCGAGTGGCTTAATACAAATAGATTATCTCTGAACATAGATAAATCAAATTTTGTGATATTCCATCCTGTACAAAAGAAAGCTTTTCCCATTGAGTTGTCTATTAATCAAAAATGCCTAAAACAAAAACCGAGTGTTAGGGACCGGCCATTTATTAGAGGGGGGGGTGGGCTGGTGCAAATGGGGAGGGGGTCATACCTTTTTGTGCACCAAATAATGGGGGGCTGCACAAAATTCTGCAACCATTTCTGAGGGGCCATGTAATTTTGTGCATTCCATTTTCCTTTCTACTAAAGAAAACAGTCCTGAAGGGATCAACCACAATCAAATTTATTATCAAAAATGATATAACAAAACAACAAAATCTGGTGTATAACAGTCCTTCACTCTATTATAAATGTTATTGTGATTTAGGGTGGGTCATGTCATTTCATGTGCACTCTCTTGGGGGGCCACATTATTTTATGCAGTGACATGAGCAGGGCCACTTGAAATTATGTTAAGGAAAATGAAAATGCACCAGCCCACCCCCCCCTCTAATAAATGGCCGGTCCCTTAGATACTTAGGTGTGCTAATAGATTCTAATCTATCCTGGAAATATCAAACTCAGGAAATACTAAAAAAAGTCTCTAGAGGCATAGGAATCCTCTCCAAGATAAGACACTATGTGAATTTGAGTGTCCTGATCAAACTTTATTATTCGATAGTATATCCCTTCCTTACATATGGTCTACTTGCATGGGGAAACACTTACCCAACATCACTACAAAAGCTATCTATTATTCAAAAGAAATCCATTCGTATTATTACATTTTCAAAGTTTGATGCACATACAAGCCCCCTTTTCAAGAAATTAAACATTTTAAAGCTAGCAGATCTGATATTCTTGCTTTCAGTTACGTTTATGTTTGATTATCATAATAATAATATCCCAACTTCTTTCTCGGAATTCTTCACTCTAGTCAATAGAATCCATGAGCATAATACTAGATTAGCTTCAAAATCAACATATTTTATACCAACTGTTCGAACAAACTATGGTAAATTCAGTTTAAGATATAAAGGTGCTGTAATCTGGAACTCACTTTCCGAAGAAAATAGGACAATTCAGTCAAGGAAACTCTTCAAATCTAGACTCCAAAAACAGCTCATAGAGAATTACTAATTTCATTATATTTATTTTCCCTTATATCCATCTTCTCTTCTAAATCTTGTATTTGCATCTCCCCATCTCCCTCCCCAAGATACCCGTGTGTAGTTTCATCGTCATTTAGTGCTTAGTATTATTGATGTCAAGTGTGATAATATACAATTGTGTCGTATGTTATATATATATTTCTTCATGTTTCCTTTCTTTTTTGTTTGTTTTTTTGTTTTGTTTTTCGTTATCTAGTTCGACCCATATTATACTGTCTATAAAAATATATTTCGGGATACCAGACTCGATTAGTTTTCTTCTAAGCTACTTCTGGTATCCCAATACTCTAACTATGGCAATCACATTTATTAATTACACTCCATGTAAATACAGAGTATGAATAAAGACTTGTTGTTGTTATAAATTGAAACTCCGACGCACAGTCAGGGGGGTAAGTGAGGATATTGGGGATTTGAATGTGATTGACTAGTTTTTGTGGCCCCAAAGGGTCGAGGATTTTACTTGATTTGCTTCAAGTACATGTACTTTCAAAGTTCGTGGGAGGGATGAGGATTTAACTGGAGCTCAGTTCACCTGTGATGGCGATCATCGGGGTCGGAGTTTCAATTGATAAGTACATAATTTAGTCCCACGTCATTTCGTCATGAAAAAAAAACACCAATCACCTGTACGTGAATGACACGGGTACAAAGAGCCCTAAATGAGGTGTAGTATATTATAATAAACTAGCATTGCATCGCTAATGCTAACTAGTTTGCGCTTTCTCTCAAACTTGGAAGAACAAACCCCCGAAGCCGTGCGCACTAAAATACTGCAAGATTAGGAGAACATGTTAACATCGGTAAGGTCGTTAACAGTTGTATCGAATAACACTAATATAACAATATAACTTTATTGTTCATGGGGGACACTATATTTGAATCGGATCCTGTAATTCCTCGATTAATCGTTCTCGTTCGGATAAACGTTCCGCCCGAATAATCCGCTCCCTTAGTTTGAGATATTAAAGACTCTGCTCGAACTGAATAGAACCATAACCTCTATTAATCAAGTCGAAGAACACCTTAGTCTGAATAGGATGAAGCCGCTAAATAGTCAGATACTACAAGCTTAAAGTGAATCGATGCCATAATTAGGTGAATATATAGTTGACGACTCTAATGAGGACAACGACACCGAGATTTCATGTAACGTTATAGGACCAATCGCAGATAAATTTATTCAGTTTTCACAGGAGCCCATTACCAGGAGCGTTCCTATGTCATGGGAGCCCATTACCAGGAGCGTTCCTATGTCATGGGAGCCCATTACCAGGAGCGTTCCTATGTCATGGGAGCCCATTACCAGGAGCGTTCCTATGTCATGGGAGCCCATTACCAGGAGCGTTCCTATGTCACAGGAGCCCATTACCAGGAGCGTTCCTATGTCATGGGCTGGAACCCCAGCACAGGAGTAGATGTGACAATATATATTATTTAGAATTCGAACTCCCGCGTTGAAAGTGATAAGAATGATAATGAATAATAATGAGAAGTGACGTACATGTATGCTATCTGATTGGCTAAGACAACATGGCCTTTGTTTATTTCGCGTGAAATGCTACTCTAAATATAGCCACATCTACTCCTGTGCTGGGAACAGAACCAATGGGGAAGATGGACGCTCCTGGTAATGGGCTCCTGGTTTTAACCGATGATAGACCAAATTGTAATCTGACAAACCCTGATTCCTTAACTTCGGGCGAAAGTAATAATGTTGCATTTCTTTAACAGTTACAACTGAAATAAATTAAATAACTTCAATGTTATTATTACACAAGAATATGCTAACATCATGGACCCGCAACTAAACTGTTAAGTTTATCACTGAGCCATTTTGACTGATCTCGCATAACGTCCTCGAGACTTTATGTAACTCGTATAAAAAAGTATAAGGCGGGTTGAATGCTGTTTCGGAAACCTCAAACATTCTTTGAAAGTTTTCAAGCGATAAAATATGTTTTAGCGTTGTTTCTTCCTCTTCAGTTGGTCCTAAGTCTTGGTTTAATTGTACACCAGCAGACAAACGTTTTCGTGGATATCAATTGTGCTTTTGTTTCGTTAAATCAGTCTAATGGAAGTCGTACAACGTTAACGGATTATACAGGTCCTGAGAAGACCATTTGAGGAATTTCATTGACAGAATTCGTTAAACTGCTTCAAATTGGTTTTCAAATTTGCCTAGCTCACTATTCAGTATTACGTCTGCAAGAATAGTGAGCAGTATTAAATTGGTCAGCGATTACATCTTTTTTTGTGATTTTGTATCAATCAGACTGCATGCCCGTCGCCAGTGGTATGAAGCATGGCATATGCGCGCGTGCCGTGAAAGTAAACGACTGGCCGAATAAACCGGGCCCAGAAGGACTTGGTGCTTATCTTTGAAATAGCACAATTGCTATAGCAAACCATCATTTGGACGTGTCTATAGACGTTGTAAACCCATATTCATTGTGGTAACAAACGAATGACTAACATTGTCGATGACTGAATCATTTGATATCATTTATGTTATCTTCCAGGGCAATTTCGCCGTGGTTTTTCTAAATATCTTGTTGGTCGTTTGTCAGACATTTCATGATGAGGGCACCGCGATCTATATCCAGTCTTATTATCGACTCAAGCGAGGAACGAGTCCTGGTAACCTTATGAGGGTTCACTTGAACAACAAGAACGAACCAACGCGGATTTCATTCTCTGGTTCCTGCCAGAATCATGCAAAATATACAAGTAAGTCACAAGTATGAGCTAGAATTTCAAACTGATGGAAACTACTTTGCTGAAATAGTAATACCGAAACTTTCCATTTTGTAGCTATTAAAGTGCTACTGCGATCAAATTACCCTTTTTCTGTTTTGTTTTTTCAGCTCCGGAAAGTAAAAACGAGGTTAAAATCTCAAGTTCTGATTTTTCGGCCATAATTTCTGTCCGCCATCACTCGGTTTAGAATTGGATGACGTCATCTAAGCAACCCAACCGCTGGAGAGCTTGTACTCAAAGTCTGTACCTTATAAAATGCCTTTTAGTCTCTGTGTGGTGTAGAAGTCGTGTAGTCGTAGCAAATAGCAAATAGCAAAGACCGCCGAACAACGGATCGCTCGTTTGTAATCCGAGTAATGGCGGTTAATCTGAGCTCGAAGTAATGGTTAAAATAATCAGCCTTCCCGATAAATTTCGCCTTAAGATTTGAAATGGCAGGTATGTAGTTCTTTTACTTTGCGAAGCTGAATAAAATGTGTAATTTAATCGCAATAGCTAATTTAAAAAAAAGAACTACATATTTCACACGTCTTAAATTTCTACCCTTTGCGGTTAAAAATAGATGTAATTAGCAGGCATTCATTATATTCTTGCATAACGTAAAAGAAAAGCCTGAAGTTAATAGCCCACTTCCGCGATATGCTTTACTTGTCACACACAAAGGACGTAGGCTCCGTGCTAAATTAAATTTATTCTTTTCTCTGTGAAAAGAAACAAATTAATTTAGCGCGGGGCCTCGTATTGAAACCTTTGTGCGTGACAAGTAAAGCATATCACGGAAGTGGGCTACTCTGATGATCGCAATCTCTGTCCGGCATGCATTGCCGCTCAATTTAGTTCCCAGGTCTGCAAAACGGTTGCGCATGCGTGTATTTCATGCGGGACATCACGCTCGTGCGCATTAGTTTGGTTGAATTTTTACTCGAAATTTGGACTTCAAAGCATTCTCGACCCCAGACCCTTCTCTTATTTCTTACTGCGCATGCTCGACGAAATCGTAAGGCTCTGGGAAACTCCAGATATGCAAATGAGGTTTGTTGCTAAAATCTGGCTACAGTCCTCAAAGCGCATGGTCAAAACTTCAGAAATAAAATGGCGGACAACTCGATGTTTGAATTGGCGTTTATAGCTTGGACTTAGTTTGTTATTAGAAAGGCAGAGAAAGACTGTTTCATTTTCGGCAAACCACGTAATCTACCTTACTTACACGTTGACAGTCAACGCGTTAACGCGTTGACGCGTTGTCACGGTCAAACATATAAATGAAATTGAAAATGAAATGAAATGAAATTGTAAATTGACATTACGTCCATTATCAATCTTGCTATTATCTCTATATATTACTACCTTCGTTCTACAAACAACCGCAGTCTACTCGTTGACGCGATGACGCGTTGACATGATGAATAAAGTGTACTCTATATATTACTACCTTCGTTCTACAAGCAACCACAGTCTACTCATTGACGCGATGACGCGTTGACACGTTGACTCGACATTACTCTCTTAACTCTCTACGTTCATTGTGTATTCCACACAAGTTGACGCGTTGACGCATTGACGCGTTGACATTTCTACAATACAGCTTGCTGTGGTGGGGTATTCTGCAGTCGTTCCTCTTTTTCTTGAAAGCACAGCAGATAATGATTATATATAGAAGCCATTGTTTTTCCAAGAAAGGTGTTTTCGGCGTGCTACCCATAGGATTCGGCTGGGGTTTACTAGGTTTACTAATATACGGGTAAACAAAAATACCAAACAAACTGTTCTATGCCACAGACTGTCGACCAAATTTCAGAGAAATACAAAGTATACGTATTGTTGTTGATGAGGCCCATGCATATGTATGACTGGTGAATGCTGGTGACCGGGTAGTCAGTAGTGAATGCATGTTTAAATTTGCTATTACAGTATTTTGGTCCTGATAATTATATAAAAGACAATATAAGCCTACTAAATTAAAACCCCGGCCAGGGTTCGATCTTAACTTTTTCCTTCACTGGCCAACAGGACCACTAACACAAGCATATCAGTGGTCCGCAAAATATTTCACTGGCTTCAGATAAAAATCGATTGAGTGAGATTTTACCGACCATGCGAAGACTTTGTATGTGTCATGTTCGGCCTCGCTTTCATGCCGTGATTACGACTTCCGTTCCCAGGTCGGCTTTCTTCAAAGGATGTTTTCGTTTTAATCTATTAGGCTTGAACCTTTATTTATTCGCTTCTCCAACGTCTCTAAATTCTTCATCGTGCACAGGCAGCCCAAGCTCAAGTTACGAAAATATAAGGGTTTGTATGGGAGCGTAGCGGGCTCAAGTTACGAAAATATAAGGGTTTGTATGGGAGCGTAGCGAACTCCGTTTACTCAGTAGCCAGAAATACTGTAAAAAAAATGAATAAAATGACTTACCTTGACACTGTGATGTCTTCTGTCGTGTTTCTCTCCTTGTTGGGTAGTTTTAAGCTGATTTCAGCCGGGTTTAGATTTCGGAGCCCCATCTCTCTAAAAAGAGAGGCTGCACACTCGATTTGAGAATGCTCGACATTCCCACTTCAAAAGCATCCAGAGTTCACAAAACCTCTACGAATTCCCGGCCCAAGGGTTGTTCCTTCCATAGAATGCCACTGTTAATCCATTCCTGTATTATCAAGCACACACGACGACATTTTCTTTCTCGAACTCCGTCCATTTACACCAAAATGGCTGAGCAGCCTAGCCTTCGCAGCAAAGGTAACCCTTCACGGGTGTGGGAGGTCAGACTTCGATCATCAAAACTACCTACTGGCCAGGGTACCCTTGTATGAATCCAAACGATATTTGAAATTTATACAGCTTATGGAGTTTTAGTTCGAATGCCCGTTTGCTCTAAAATGAAATTCAATAAATCGTCAAAATATTCTTACCTGTCTCTTGTGTATTTCTTTCAGTTTCTGTGAAGCTTCAAGCCAGTCAGTTCAATATTGTCTTATTGAGGGAGTTACAGTAATTTGCCTTCCCTCAGTATAATTATTGGGAAGGTCGGACGTCGGCAAACTGTACGCCGATCAGATGCAGAAAATCGCCTCGAATTCGCATAAAAATCCCGTAGTTCTTAATTTTGAAATGTAAGAGCCTTTTATGTTTATATTGTTGTGTATTGGCTCTCAACCCAACACGGTCACGACCTCGATTTTATAGTAGTGTAGAAAGCGGCTCAAATAGCTTAAAATAGAGGAAAAGATTAAATAAAACTTAGAAAGGAGAAAAAGAAGTAAAAAAAACAACAATGCATGACGTAACCGGACTCGAACTCCGGTCGTTCGGATCAAAAGCGCGTGATCTAAACCACTTTACCATAGAACCGTTCGATGAAATACCGTTTTCAAATTAAGGTATATATGTATGAGTTCTCAGCCCGTGAACTTTGGGTAACAAGCCGTTTTTACAGATATTGGCTTGATGACTAAACTAATAAAACTCTTAACTAATACTACTTAGTATAAACCAACTAGTGGACTATTACAAATCCTGCATTCTGATTGGCTACCCTACTATAGGTCTATTTGTGATAGCCCATGGTTGAGAAAAACCACAAGTATTTTCACGAAATAATAACATTGTTCAACTTCAATTTGTTTCTTTCTATTATTTTCTACTGTCCGACTAGTTAGTTTATACTAAAACAATTAGACCTCTCGCCCTCATGGGCTACGAGTTAAATAACCCATTCGGCTGCGGGTCTAATTGAAGGTCTGAATGGGGTTAACTGCCTAGTACTGACAAACAGCCTTAAAAATAACTGACAAATGACAAATGACGATTTTTTTACTGACAACTGACAACCGAAAAATAACTGACAACTGACAAATTTGGTTTTTGTGGGTCAAACATTGTAAATGTTCTCTAGTAATGATTAACTAGGGCTAACTGACAACTGACAAATGGCCAAAATTTTAACTGACAACTGACATTGACACCTTCCTAATTGTTAAATAGAGGACATAATAATAACAATAGACCATATATGAAGTACCTACCGTTTTGCCGCGGTACGTACACTGAATTTCTAAAGGACCTGAAAAACAGCCAGAGGCTGATCAAATCGGCTAAATCACAGATAGAATTGAATTTAGCGTGTTGGTTTTTGTGGAGGGAGGAAAACCGGAGAACCCGGAGAAAAACCCTCGGAGCAAGGGCGAGATACCAACAAACTCAACTCACATATGGCGCCGGGTCCGGGAATCGAACCTGGGCCACAGAGGTGAGAGGCGAAGGGCTTAACCACTGCGCCACCCCGACTCTCCATACGGTACGTACGTGTGTCCCTGACCAATCAAAAGGAGCACGGGATCTGGAAACGAAATACTCCATTGCTATATTATTCCAAATTAGTTTGACAGAATGCGCATGCTCATTTCTATGACTTTAGCTGTGAATACGGAAGATTGGCAATCACGAAACGTAACAACGCTTTGTTCAGTTTGCATTTCTTGTATCACTAGTTGGATATGTGTACAATAAAACAATTCTATAAACGCCATGATGGTGCATCATGAATATCGTTATCACTTGTTCTTAGACTTTGCCATGGAGAAGCAGGTACTTGGTTCAGGTCTTAGAGTCACCTTCAAGTGGAATGAAAACAAGGCGTTTATACTTGTCGTCGAGAATGGAAAACTAGTTATTAGGGTGAGATGAATGTGCGATGAAAATACAATAACCTATTTGTGGCATCGAAATATGCCCTGATATTTTGTCTGCGGACATTACTGATCTGATCCGAGAAGAGAAGAGCGAAGCTCGAGGGAAACTGTGAGCTTCGAGGATCAGATAATGACTAAGGACAAATATCAGGCATATTTTGATGCTACAATGTAGGTTATTGTCGTTATCATCCTTCAAATATTTTCTTTGACGCGCGCTACGCTCACAGGAGGTGTATTCGCTGATATTTCCCGCTCGCGGAGAGAAAATATCGGGTCACGTGACACATTCAACCAATCACGCGCGAGAGAAAATATTTGATGGGTTATAACAATTCGGTTATTTTTAGTGAAAAGGCGCCGTAGCTAAGTGTTCAAAAAACCCTTGGATACCAGTTTTCCCAAAACCCTTGGCTAACCCTGATATAGAGACGCTACAACATCAATGTCTCGAGATGGCAGTCCTTTACCCTCCATGGCAGTCCTTTACCCTCCATGGCAGTCCTTTACCCTCCATGGCAGTCCTTTACCCTCCATGGCAGTCCTTTACCCTCCATGGCAGTCCTTTACCCTCCATGGCAGTCCTTTACCCTCCATGGCAGTCCTTTACCCTCCATGGCAGTCCTTTACCCTCCATGGCAGTCCTTTACCCTCCATGGCAGTCCTTTACCCTCCATGGCAGTCCTTTACCCTCCATGGCAGTCCTTTACCCTCCATGGCAGTCCTTTACCCTCCATGGCAGTCCTTTACCCCCCATAGCCCTCCTTAACTATATTAGTTGACGTCACCTACATTAGTGTAACCGCAAGACTAACGGTCACAGCGCAATAAGGGAGCTGAGTATAACCTAGGCACTTAAACCGTTGATTCGTACCAACGTACACGAGTCAATGTCTCCCCGATCTGAGGACTGTTGGTACGTAACGTTAGAACGAGCTCTACACGCTTTCCAGGCTCGTGCCGATGGCTAGTGAATGTAACACAGAACTTCCGGTTCCGGTAACATCCTCACATGTTCATGGGAAATTATACGTGATAAGTGACGGGAATGGTATTGTTTTAGTTCCTTCACTACAGTAATTTAATAACATGACGTCGACACTGCCTTAATATTGCTTCGATGCTTTTTTTAATAATTATAATAATATATTTATTATTATTATTATTAAGAAAGGTATACTTTTTTAATGTCAAAGCGCTACTAGAACAGTATCTATTTTGTTAAATTACAGCCGCATCAAAACATTTTATCCCCTCAACACTTATATATTTATTTCTAAATTATATTTTGTATCATTTGATACAGGATTCTAGTTAGCTTAATTTATAGTTAGTATTTTCTATCATTTGTTATCAAATTCATTAATCATTCACGAAGGGAAAACAAAGAAAATCACTGAGCAATAAGTGATCTGTAAATCTGATACAGATTTTGTCCTATACATCTATAGCCATATACAGAATACGGCTTGATTTTGTAAATCCGATAAAGCACGGCTACTCATTCTGTATCTATGACATACAGAATACTAATAGAGCTATGAACTACAACTTGGTATCGGGTTTACAGGGGTATCCATATGACGTGATAAAGCACGGCTACTCATTCTGTATCTATGACATACGGAATACTAATAGAGCTATGAACTACAACTTGGTATCGGGTTTACAGGGGTATCCATATGACGCGATAAAGCACGGCTACTCATTCTGTATCTATGACATACAGAATACTAATAGAGCTATGAACTACAACTTGGTATCGGGTTTACAGGGGTATCCATATGACGTGAATGCTGCGTTTTGATTGGTTAGCGACGCGTTATGAATTAATAATTCAACTGTGAAAACGTGTGGTTTTACGGAGTGATAATATATTAACCATTTGATACGTATTAACATTGTAGAAGAATCCAAGCACCTCAAGTTGTACATCGTTTGACATGCAAATCCCATGCTCCACATCTCACTGTGCATACCTGGTCTTCAAGTCTTCCTGCTCCAATAACTACATGTCCTCAAACTCTGCTGGAAATCCTATACTAGTCCGTAGTGCACAACGTAGATAAGCTTGGTTTGACATTATGGTGGACGTGTGCGGATATGGTAAACGTTCAAGTCTGTCCAACGACGTCAAATCACTGTCTTCATAAAAATCTTTAACAATTTTATTTAGGCCTTGGCTTAGAAGAGACACTTCAAACCATCTTCATAATACATGGAATCTGTATTTATTTTACAGTACGTGAAAATAGTTTAATTCAAACTTAAAATGAAATAGTGATTGATGTATAAGGGCAATACGATTATCAAGGTTACTAATAAATCCATAATGAAGAAATTGTACTGTAATAATTATTTTAAGAATCGCATATAGTCATAGCTGAATCGCACGAGTGCGTTTGCGAAATCAGACGCTGATCCCTTTGCTGAGAGGAGTGGCGATTCAGAGTGAAGTCACCACTGTAGACTATACACGCGATATTTATAACTTTGCAAAATATCAACAAAAGTACTAAATCATCAAGTAATTCAGGGCTATGCGATTCAAGGAAAATGACGTGCCTGAATCGGTGATTTCACGTTAAATTGTACTCGAAAAACCAATATCGCCCGTCGCGACAGTCTCGGGCGATCGGCTCAGTTTTCTCGTGCAATTACCTCGTCAGGCATGTGATTTTCCTATATTATCCTATAAATCTTATATTTCAGCCAATCAGAGCTCAGCTTTACTATGAACGACAGGGCGGTATTTCATGGTTTTTCTATGAAATACCTAACAATTAGACCCGCAGCCCGAATGGGCTACGAGTCAATAGCCCATGAGGCGCAGCCGAATGGGCTATTTAACTCGTAGCCCATGAGGGCGAGAGGTCTAATTGTTTTAGTATAAACTAACTAGTCGGACAGTAGAAAATAATAGAAAGAAACAAATTGAAGTTGAAAAATGTTACTATTCCGTGAAAATGCGTGCGGTTTTTCTCTACCATGGGCTATCACAAATAGACCTATAGTAGGGTAGCCAATCAGAATGCAGGATTTGTAATAGTCCACTAGTTGGTTTATACTAAAGAGCAGTATTTCATGGCTAGATCAAAGCCAATCAAAATGAAGGAAATTTCGCGCCCTTTCTTTATCAGCCAATAAGAATCCAATATTTTGAATACGTAATTAGTCTGCAGACGCGTCCGCCACTCGAAATGTTTGTTTTCCAGCGAGAAAATTCGCAGTCTATCGTCTGGTAAGTTACTTAGTTTTCGTGAAAAATATTCCCTTAAATTTGTTATTTATAGGATAATATCGTTAAAGGCTCGTTGTATACCAAATAATTCAAATTTCTCGTGAAATAGTCGCCCGTATTCCATAGAAAACTATGAAATAACCAGTAAATATCAGTCACTTCCTGTTGAACGTTGAAATACGTGGACTTTGTACTTTTCAATTAATTTTAAAGGACCGATTTCCTAAACTATTCAAACAATAAACAAGTGTCTTATATGCTTTTCAAAATGGGAAATACAGCAATATTGGTATATATACAACAAGATTGGCATATATAGAACAAGATTAGTATATATAGAACAAGATTGAATTGTTATATAATTTTATACATCTGTTTAAGAATGCTACATATACAACAAGATTGGTATATACATCAAGATTGCTATATATACAAGATTCGTACATATACAACAAGATTCGTCTAGGTCAAGATTCGTGTTCTGATAGTCAAGTTCGTGTAGATACAGTGGTTCAGAGCTTCGCCTCTCACCTCTGTGGCCCAGGTTCGATTCCCGGATGCGGCGCCATGCATATGTGAGTTGAGTTTGTTGGTATTTCGCCCTTGCTCCGAGGGTTTTTCTCCGGGTTCTCCAGTTTTCCTCCCTCCGCAAAAACCAACACGCTAAATTCCATTCGATCTGTGGATTAGCCGGGCCCTGACTTTGATCAGCCCCCATGGTTGTTTCAGGTCTCGTTAGAAATTTAGATTTGTTTTCGATACATCACGATTCGACCGAGCTTGTGTACGTACGTCAGCTCTCGACCCCAGACTCCCTTAGATCGATAATCGGTGACCTTGAATACGTGGCGAGGTGCATGCGCATTATCGAGTAGAGAGTAAATGCTAAAGAGGTTGGATGATTCCTGCGAATGCCAAATTGATAAGAATAGATTATTTGTAGCTTATCTGACTGATTCGGTTGTGCACGATCTTTTCGAAAAAAATAAAAAAGTTTGGGAGAGGAGATATAGGCCTGTAATTATTGAAATATTCTGCGTCTTCCGCTTTGAAAATTGGCACGATTTTAGCTATCAGTTAGTTTATCTTGTAAAATTCCTTTAGTAAGTGATAAATTAATAATATTCATCAGAGGTTTAGAGATCAAGTCAAACATTTTTTTGATTATGCTCATTGAAATATTATCATAGCCCGGGGCTTTTCCTGATTTAAACGTCTTACAAATGTCTTCTAATACTTTTAGACGAGCTAAACAAGTTAGTTGTTTTGGTAGATTTATCATTCAGGTTCGGCTTCGGCAACCGAGCTAGATGGCTGCTGAATCCGGTCAGCGGAAATTCCTGCTTCGCGGCTCATGGAATTTCCGCTGACCGGATTTTCTAATTCTGCATTATGCAAAACACCCAGCCCTGTGTCTCTCACTGAATACCGATTAAGTTGTTCACTCCGTAAGTGTTTCTTTCGATCCACAGACTATTTTCTTGAGGCAATATTATCGAAAAGTTTGAAGCTTGATGAAACCGTCGACACAACCGACTCGAGTTCTGTTTTCAAATTTATTTTCTTTCCTCGTGATCGTTTGAACTGAACCGTCGACAATGTTAACACTCAAATTGCTTCCTTTCTTCCTTTCTTTCAGCTCAAAGTGAGAGCTTGTAAATTTCTTGTGTGAATTCAAGGCTGAAAAACGACCGGTTTGAGATCCTCCCTCGACTTCAAGTTGATCAAAAAGTCACTTTAATTGCACGCTTCTGGCAGAACAGACCCACCAACTCCACAGCAGCTAAGGGCGCTTTCCATTTACGCGAACTAGCTATTCTGATCAGCCAGTTGTTAAATGGAGCGCGTCAGTTCTAGGAAGTGGTTGAACCAGAACTCAGATCTGACGCGTGCCATTTAAAAACTGGCACGTCATACAAAGTAAAGCCAGTTGACTGTTCAACGCGCGCTTTGACAAAGTAAATAAAGAAAATAATGTAAAATCCACCTCCCCAGAAATATCATAAAATGGCAATATAATAAACAACTTATTAATCGAGCTTGGTCGGTCTGTATGGAAGAACGTTATTAGACCATGCTACTTTCCATACATACCTCCCGCTCAGTTAATAAGGGCGAATACATCATGGTGTAAGAATAAACTGAAAAAAAGAAGAAAGAAAGAAGAAGTTTCTTATAAAGGTGCTTGAAAGTTCAGTCTGACGTTATTTGCTGCTTTAATTTATTTCCGCTTGTTCATCTGCAGCCGATTAACGTGCCGGCATACATGACGTTATAAGCAGGAAAAACCGGTGCCGTAAGAGCCCCGCTCCTACCACTGCTCGTGTTGGGTGCCATTCGTGTGAACTCCCCAGGCACGTAGCCGCATTATAGCTGGTAGCATAATCCAGCTTTAATATAGCATTGGCAGAAATATGAGACAAAATGGCGGCGCACATGCGCATCAGTGTCTAAAATGGCTGTCGATTCGTATAAGAAAATGTATGAAAAACATAAACTTTTCAAATTTGAAGACCTTCTATGTTTGATTTCATATTAGTTCGCCTCGAGACCAATAACTTACGGATTAAGTTGTGTATTGAGGCCACAAACAATCCCTCAGATCGTCGGCAAAGTACTTCCCCGAGAAGTCCATTTCTCCCTTCAAATGCTCCTCGTTTTCCATGTTGTTGTCTGTAATTTGGCTGAACCCATGCACAGTTTGAGGTACAACAGTACGCCAAGTCTTCGGTGAGGCAAATAAGTTCGCCTCGATGTCAATAATGCACTAGTCAATGTAAACCCCCGCACCCCCCCCGGCCGGGACATAGCGGGGCATTAGCGGGGAATTTGCAGTGATTTGACGACAAAAACGACCGCGGCTACCGGAGGTTTTGAAAGCTTTAGAACTACATACAAAAATCAGCCGGGGCATGGAGCGGGGCATTTTCTTCCGACGGAAGGGGAGACTTGTGCGATTTATTTTTCGAAGAGGAATTCAACAGACTCCTGAAGCTAAAAGCTCAAGTAACTGATGAGAAGATTAGAGAGTTGGCAAGACAAACTCTCCTTCCAGTTGAAGAAGTTGAATTTTGGATTAAGCATTTGCAGGATATTAACAAGAGGAGGAAAGAAGGAGCTCACAAAGCCGCTACAACCAGAGCCCAAAAGAAAGGTATGGATGTTAGGATATCTTGTGAATATTAACACACATGACAGCAGAAATAGGGTGCAGCAGCAGGCACCAGACTATGGTCACTTTCTTTAATTGAGCCCTAAAACTGAACCCTTGTAAATATGAAATACAATTATTTATTGCAACTCTCAAAAGGATAAAATATTAAATATATCTTATCTGATGCCAACTTATAATTCTAATTCTTTTTGAATATCTGGCTCTGTTTAGTTTGTTAACATTGGTTATCAATTTTGTGCGCATAACTGCCAAAACAACTTTTTGACAACATTTATACGATTTACCAATTATCGAAATAAAAAAAGCGATTAGGAGACTGTAAAAGAGCAGAAATGCTTCAAATAATAGACCCCTAGGAATGGGGTGAGTGCCTTTTACACGATCAATATATTTTTTGCATTTCGTACAGAAAACTGAGAAGACTTCAGAGGGTCATGCTGCAAAATTGCCCCAAAAACAGTTGAAAAATTAGCTAAGAGTAAACTGTTAAATTAAATATACATTAAAACGGAGTAAGGAAACTTGTACATTTAATATTAGATCAGCACCCTACATTTGTATTTCACTTTTCTGTCTGTTGTTTATTGTGCTTTTCCACTCAACCAACTGTTTTCACTGATGAGGTCCTAACAAAGACCGGATGGGACACACTACATTTAGGCTACAAAATCTCTATTCTCAAGTTGATGTATAAACTGTATTATAATACTACCCCATCACGTATGATAACACATAAAAATAAGCGCAAATCAAAATACAACCTTAGGGGAGTTAACCAATTAGTCACTCCTCGATTCAATTCGAACATTATGAAATACTCAATAGCCTACAGAGGACCTGTGCTGTGGTCAACGCCCTCCCACGTAAATGCCACCAAACGACCACTATTTCAGCCTTCACCGAAACCGCTTCTATACATGATCTGATAAGAAATATTGACTTTACGGAAATATCTGTGCAAACTAATCGAAACGTAAGAGGTATTTAAGATTTTAGGTTTTAGGCTTAGATTTAGCATCATCAGCTCTATTTATTGGTATTAATTATTATAATTCCAGTTATTGTTATATACTAGCATTATTTAATATAAGTATTAGTAAGTGCCAGTCAAATGCCCCGCCATGTCCCGGCCGGGGGGGTGCGGGGATTTACATTGACTAGTGCATAAAGCAGTGTTCAATGCATCCATATCGCCAATAAAACGTACAATAACACTCCTCCAAAGTACTTCCAAAGACGTCTGAGTTTTGTCGAAATAATGTTAGTGCCAGGACGCCATATAGGATTACATTTTCGAAGAAAACTCGACGAGAAAGGAGAGAAACGTCACCATATTGCTTTCTGTCCGCCATCTTGTTAAACCCAGATCCTGCAGTGTTTGCTGGGATATAAACTGGGTTTCAGGCCTTTCTCCTCTAAATAATTGCCGCCAAGCAGCTTGACTTGGACAGACAGACGCCGGAGAGATGACAAATCCTAAAAAAATGGCTTTTTAATCACAATGGCTACGTTTAAGCTAATATAAATAGAATGTTTCGGCGGTTTTCTTTGCGTTGGAAGGTCTATAAAGAACCTACATGCATTCTCACTCACTATAAGCCGCCATTTTGAATCGGCTAAAAGGGCGCCCGCAGTACCTTTCCGCTGATGTCCATAATTTCTGCCAATGGCATTCTCTTGCAGAAATATTTCAGGGGTCGACCTTTATCTGTTTGAAACATTTCGCCGGGAGAATTATGATAATACAGGTAAAGTGAGATTCAATCAGGATGGATTTCGATGTTTGATTTCCTTTTGAGGAATTGAAGGATTTTTAAAAGTAAAACAAGTAAATATAAGAGCAAACGAACTGAAATGTCAGGATCAGAGTGAGTAAAACAGGTGAATCAGGTTGATAAGATGTTTATTTGCAACCCGCAATATCGGATTGATGAGAAATCATATTTTTCCTGTTTCTTGAAGACGACAACAGTCTAAAACTGTGTTTCTGTATTGGATTTCAGCAGATTAGGTCTGTCCAACAGCAGAACAGATGATGTAGCTATTTTTAGCTTTGTGTTTCCCGCGAGAAGAAACAAAGGCCGTCACTTTTATCCAATCAGGATGCACTGAAGAATTGTAATTAACACGGTTCAAACTGCTAAAAAATACTAAAGCGCAAGAGAACAAAAGACAACGTAATCGCATACCAGAACTTCGCGACTATAAATAGCCACACCGTCTACTGTGCTGTGGGCGCTACCCATCACATAGGTACGCTCCTGGTAATGAACTCCTGATCTCAGTGCATAAAATTGATAACCAAGCACAATTGAAAATCACAAAATTATTTGTTCTTTTCTTTCGGTGCCATTTGTTTCGCAATAGTAACCAGGCATTTATCAAATTTTAAGTATTTTATTACTTGTTTAAAGTAAAATCAATGTTACCTAAGGAACTCATCGATATCAATTATAATCACTGGTCCTCATACAGTATTTATGAACCATTTCATTGTGTGTGCCTGAATATTACGTGCGATAATTTTTTTTTAAATTAAGACCCTGGACCGACTTTCATGACCGCAAAGGACCATAGCTAAAACAAAGACAATTTACAAATTCAGGTCCATCAAAGAAATGTAAGAATTCGTTTGATGAAAACAAGATATCGTTTCCGATTATGTGAACGACACAATTTCAAATTTTGTGTAAAAATCACACAAACGGGACAGTTTGAAAATAGGCTAAACAGGTTTGGTGAGCTACTTCTTTCCATAATGGCAGCAAGAGGATGGGCACTGTGACAGACATGTTCTAGCACAAACGGCAGGGCATGGGTTAGGAGGGCCAGGTGGAGCCGGCTGACCAGGGGGTCCAGCAGGTCCAGGTGGGCCGGATGGTCCAATATCACCAGGTGGTCCCGAGTGTCCAGCAATTCCAGGTGGTCCCATAGGGCCATCACGTCCACTGGGTCCCGCAGGGGCACCGGGAAGACCAGGGAAGCCAGGAAGGCCTGGGAGTCCTGGTAAGCCAGGAGGTCCCTTAGGTCCGTCAGGTCCTTGGGGCCCAGATTGTCCCATAGGTCCGTCAACGCCGGGTGGACCTGGCGGTGGTGGTGGGGGAGGCGGAGGTGGGGGAGGGGGAGGGAGTGGTGGTGGTGGAGGTGGAGGTGACGTACAACAGGCTTGTGCACATGAAGGGGCGCATGAGGCAGGACACGCTGTACCACATGGGTTTGGACTTCTTTTATAATTACCTGTCTTAACTGAAATTCAAAAAAGAATTAGTGTGTATGTTGGTGCAAGATCTAAACTTTTCATTAGCAACGTACATGACATAACGGCCATGTACGTGTATATATCTATTGGCTGTACAGCTACCCACGATCAGAAGAAGGATAGATAAGCTTTGTAATCTATTGATGACACTATGTAATCATATCGCACTTTTCTACATTACTTTTACGGAAGAACATTTACACTAATATTACCAAAAAAAAAAAAAAAAAAATTCTCACTTACGGATGCTTCCCCCGGTAACAAGGGTCGATATATAAAGAACGGAACCCAACACCAACAACCATTTAACACCCATCTGAAAAAGACAACAAAAACAAACGGTTAACAGAGGGAGAAACAAGCGCATCGTATTATCAACATATATAAGTATTCTGCTTCTCAAAATGCGAATGGTTTCTCAATGTTCTGTTCTCTCAAGGAAAAGCAAAGCCTTTTTGAGAATCGTGGCGAAAAAGTGTTTCTGGAAATGATGCATGCATCTGATGCAACACATTTTCTTCATGTTGAAAAAGAGCTTTGTAACGCCGCAGTTTGTTTGTAGGGTGCGTCGTTTCTTCACGGGACATACTATAGGAACGAACTCTAGGAGAAGACGCGGATCTGGGAACAAAACTCTTTCCTTTAGATACTTAGATACTAAAACATCTTCACGCCATGTATCAGGTATAACTGATGTCATCTTAGATTTCCAAAATCATTAAATTCCAATTGCCTGCATTTTTACAGGCCGGGTTCCAATAACTATTTCTTTGTTCGTTTAGATGTTTAACGCAATAATCATCGATATATATACCAACATTATAACTTGATTGCGAGGTTAACTTCTAAATGACTCTTTTAAAAGCTGTTTACTTCTTTGCTCTGTTTATGATCTCGATTTTTTGATGTGAAAATAAAACTGAGAAATTAGCCTCGAGATCAAGTTAGAAACGTGGCTATTCTATTCACGCATGCGTATTTCGAGTCATTGTTGAACTGGTGCTGTTTCTGATGACATATGCTTTATGTATTACCCAAAATTATCCGCTTGTCTCCAGTATAGTATATATATATTATATATAATATCACTAGTTCGATATCGTACTAAATTCAAGTTTATTAGTTAAGGGACTAACTATTCTCACTGTTATTTCCTAAAACTTCCTAAAACAGCAACCATCCTGAAAAATCATTGCCGTTGTTTTAAATAAGCAATTGGGGTACAAATATGACTAGTTTAAACCTGCGCTCGCGTGATTTTTTACCATAATCTGAAACCATGTTGTTTCTTCACAAAATATTTATGTTCGTAACTTGTCTATAATAATAAGCGAGAACGGCAAGCGGGAAATATTTTAGGAAACAAAATCGAGAAATAAGTTAAAATGTTAAAAATTACACATATAATGTCAAACACAAAAGCAAATATATTAAAAGTCTTCAAAAGAAAAATATATTTACGAAGTTATACATTTAATAGATACTTCTACTGAAAGAAGAAATGGTTTATCTATAGTAGTTAACTTGCAGTACTCGTGTTTTACTTGACCTTGATACTTTGCCCTTTATTCCCACAAAACGTGTCAGAATAAAGATAAACATAAACTCATTTAAATAGCTAGCATTAAAATTAACTTACTTTTTAAAAGCTAAGTAATGCAAACATTCTACAGTATTTTTTTTTTTCTGCTTTTGTGTTGATTAATGCGTGCATTTCTGTCAACACCTTGAAATCTAGAATTAAAAGAAATTGTTTATTTGAACCGAAAAACCGTGAAAAGCAAATAAAATTGATGTATAGATATAATAACATCATTGCAGTACATGTCAACAACCGTAGGCTTGTCATTTTACAAGTATAAACAAAAAATACTACGTAAGTTTTAGTAAACTGTAAGGAAGATCTAAGATCGTCATGAATCTTACCTTGGTGGCGCCTAGTCCGTGTGTGAATAAGTGGTCAATTTTCTTTGTTCTTGAATCTTAATAGTTGAGAAGGAATGAATTATTCATTTGTCATTCTGATTGTTCCACGACTTTGAAACGGTTCGTGGCTCCTAATAAAAGAAGGTGTCAGTTAATCGAACCTCATTCTTAGATACTTATAATCATGGCATATTTTGAACTAATACTTACTTTTTGCATTCTAGCTCTAAATATTTTTCAGTAGTTCACACTGTTTTAATTTCATACTGACAATAACAAACGCTGATCTCAAAACAACACAATCAATAAAACCAGCGATGGGAATTGTGCTACATTCAATTTCAAGCTCCATTTCAAACACGTTGCAGGTACCAGATATATAGCCAAGTTTGTCCAAGCGAAAAGTTAAAGCCGGTGGTTAGTAAATGATTTAGCAAGACTTTCGGTGAAATCGTAATAGGTTTAGAGGTGAAATTACGAACTTTGTCCGTGAATGTTGCCATTTCAAATACGGGGAACGATAAACACTGTGCTTCATAAGTTACTAAACAAAACTGTATGTTTACGACATCGTAAACACAAACATGGAGAGCTTGCACAAAATAAACCTTTGTATTCAGAGAAAGATGTTTTCATAACTACAAATGTGGTACTCTCCACGCATGGAAACCTCAGTAGATAAGATTATTTTTCGAGAAACATTATGCAGTAGTTTACTTTTTTCAGCCAATCATTACTTCAAAATATATTGGTATTATTTAGACAAGACTTCCTTTAAATTTATATGTGCTTTAAATTTCAATAAACTGTTTCTGTGTTTGATCAAAAATGTGTTTAACATTCTTACGCATAACTGTGATGATTTTTCATACATATTTTTGCAAAAATACATCCATTTAATCCATCACCATTTTAAGAGGTTTTCTCACAATTTATTTTAAAGTCAAGAGCAGTGAAACTCTTTACGAAAATTGATTTTTTTTGTTTGAAAGATTCATGACATCAAACTATCTGAAATGATTCATTATTTTCTTTCTATGCATTTAAGGTGATTGCAGTAAACTAAAGCAAACGAGACCTTTATTTAGGAAAAATAATTGCAAGTTTAATGAAAACTTTCACAGATTACTCCTGCACTTTTTTTTCTTAGTTTCAATCTCCTCTACAACTTTTTAAGTAATTAAGAATCATCCCTCCAGTATTTTGTGTACTTCAATGGGCCGATAATAACTCATCGCAAAAATATTCAATAGTTTGTAATCGGTCTCGTTCCAGTTAACTTTACATCGTTGGAGAATTCCTAAAACAATGGCATGCTGTTCATCGGTGCTTTCAGGGTGAAGCTGGTGTTGACATGTAAGCCCAGTGTTTATCGAGCTGGTGTTTGTTTTGTGCCGAGGATTTGACATTATAAAACTCGAGCAGGTTGATTAACAATGTGTTTTATTTATGTTGCACCATAAAATCTACCATGACAACTAGCAGGTTTTGGTGATAAAGGTCGATACAACTGATCTGAAGCCACATACGCCACGAGTTTGTTTTACGAATAGAGTTGACCTCCGACAAGCTCTCATTGTAAAACGACTTCTGACTGCCAAATGACAGCGATGGAAAGGTAAGTAATGAATATTACTCCACGTTTCAGAGCAACTTGCCACAAAAATATCCAAACGAAAATAGCTTTTCTAACATTTCCCTTGCACTACTCGCATAGGTGGCACCATCAATTTCATGAAACCAGGTTTGCAACCTCATTTTCTATTTCTTCAGTCCTTCCTCCACTCCAGCTTTAATTGTTTTCAGTTGTCGTTGTTGTTCTTCTTATATTCAGTGTTATCAAAACATTTTTAAAAATGTGATTTGTTTTGAGTTTTGATTGTCAAACAATTTACAACAAATACTTTGGCTCCTCGTTCAGATGACGCCCCAAACTCAGTTCGTTCAAAAAGAATCTGCTTCGAGTTCTGTCGGCAGGCAGTAGTCCCACATGGAAAACCATGACAATGTGTATTTATATTTGCTGCCAAATAAACGTGCAAGCAAACAACTCATCTGAACCCAACGAAAACAGATATTATATAATAATCAGTCCCAAACGCACGCTCTGATTGGTCAAGAGCCGTGTTATTAGCGTACGCTCTGATTGGTCAAGAGCCGTGTTATTAGCGTACGCTCTGATTGGTCAAGAGCCGTGTTATTAGCGTACGCTCTGATTGGTCAAGAGCCGTGTTATTAGCGTACGCTCTGATTGGTCAAGAGCCGTGTTATTAGCGTACGCTCTGATTGGTCAAGAGCCGTGTTATTAGCGTACGCTCTGATTGGTCAAGAGCCGTGTTATTAGAGGACACACACATGGACGGCGTCATGAGCGCGCGCGGTTATTATATAGAACAAATAGATGCCATTATGCTATGTGTCTGTCCTCTTATATATATGCACAGATACGTCACCACGTGAAGAGAACATCAGTTACGACACTCGACTGTGTCTGGGTGGCGCACTTCTTTGTTCTCTTCACGTTGTGACGTCATCTGTGCATCTATAAGAGGACAGACCCACGACAGAATGAAATATGTTTGTTAAATAGACCAGTACCTATCCAGGTATCTAAAACTGAACAAACGCAGAAGGGCTACTCGAATAAGGGATTTTAATTGCTGTTTTTTTAGCTCAATACAACTGAAACGACCAAAAGCGTTAAAGTCTGATTTTGTATACAGTTACAGTATGAAATGAAGATACCAAATGGTTAAGTTTATTATAGCGACCTATTACTGCGCAGTAATTAGCTAAGGCAAGACTTAATCAGTATTTCCTTCGATCCACTCGCTAACAGTCCCCGAGGTCAAAAGCTTACAATGAGTCCATCATCACGATACGGGCCGCGTCAGGCAAAAAGGGCCCGGACGACATAATATGTAAATGTATTTTGAAATTGTACCATGTTTTTTTATACTTGTGGTGCGATTACAATATGCATCGCGAGCACCACATTGTGCTACTAACAAGTAGTGTTGATTTAATGAAATTGACCAGTAAAATCGAAGACGAAATTTACGATATTTTTACACGAGGGTGTGATCACGATTTTAGGAGGCGCAAATGATTCCTTATCATCAGACGATTGTTTCAAGGTGTAACTTGTACTATTGCTAAAATCATATTATGAGCTACGGGGAGTAGAATAACTGCAGAAAAGAATTGTTTTGGCCAAAAAGTGATCATCTTGTTCATCTTATTAATTTTTTACTCTTTAATGCCAGCAGGTATAAATGAATGTCATACATCAAAATCATCCCCTCTGACAGGATTCTTAATTTTTGTGGTCATATTTGTAATCGGGCCCTTGCATCAAAATCACGTAAATTTCACCCCTGATTTCTGTTGTTAATTTCTTGAAACTGACATTTATTGTAAGGAATGAAATGTAGCACTTCTCGTCAAGAATACAATACAATCTTCAACCTGTTATTAGAAACACAGTTGTAGGAATTAGTTAACTTGAATGTTGGCCGGGCCCTTTTTGCCTGACGCGGCCCATTATTACCTTACACGTCATCACTCATTTGTGGTTTATGCAGATAAACTCTTCATTCTGTGAGTGTTCTGTTCCAAGTCTACGAGGACTTACTAGATTTGGTACGCCTTCAAAGACCCCTTATCGATCCATGGAACCCCATTCACATCAGCTAAACCCGTTTAATTAAACTGAGTTTATCTAGATCCTCCTATTGAATGTTTAGTTACCCAGGGTTAAAACTACCACGAACAAGTTGTTTAGGACATCCCAATAAAATGTTTCGTTCACAATCACCCGACCGACCCACTTTTGTTTTGGAAAGCAAAACATTGTTAAATGTTTACGCCTTCATATAACTACACCTCTTTTTCGAGCTCTCTACGTTTTAGTTTTGCGAATTGTCAATCCACAACTAGTAGAGGAAAAGGTAATTGAGGAATACATGAAAGTTTTTTACCACAACTGGCCGGATCCAGGCTCACAACATGACAACTCGATGTATGGATAGCTGATGGAAAATAATAAACAGCCATTAAAGTATATACTAGCGATAAAGTTTCATACACATCCTTATATTTTGCCATCGCAGTTTGAGCCCGGGCCCCCTGTGTTTTTACGAGTCTTCAAGCTGACTTAGTAACCAGGCTTTACCCATTTAAGATTTTTCCGCGGTTTCCGTTAGTTAAGCGATGTAGGGATGGCCTTAGTTCAGAAAGTCAGTTTGAAACTAGTTTAGCGCCAGCGAGCATGCGGTGTGAACAGGTATTATTTTAAACTTGTTTAATTGAACAGCTTTTAAACATGTTTAAGTTTTGCTGTAAATGGGGTATAAGTTAGGGCAGACGTAGCCTGGGAAACCAGCCGACTCCGTCTCGCTCCCTTCTCGCGAAAGAGACATCGTCTCTTTCGCGAGGGTTTCCCAGGCTAGGGCGGACGTTAACAACCATAAGTGTCGATTAGTAATGGAACGCGGTATAATCTATTTTAGAACAGCGCTCGAACTACTTTCGTAGGTGAAAAATAATGGCATCCATGTTACTTTTATAAACACAAAATTAGTTCCCTTATTGCTGGTTTTCACTCAGTCCCCAGAGATTCAAATTACAAAGGGCATGGCGGCCATGTTGGTGCCCCAACAAAAGAAGCTAACGAGGAATCTATTGTTTAAGGGCACCAACATGGCGGCTATGACGTCAAGTGAAAGCCAGCAATCGGAACAAAGGCTTTCATGATTTAGACCAATCAGAGTTGCTGGTGTAATTAGGTGCAAACGCTTGGGTATTGATTTAGCGAGAATCGTTTTCTGGGCCAAGATCTAGTATGACAGATCATGACTTCTAGTTAGGGATATTGAAAATGCATTTAATATTCATTGCAGCAGTTTTTCAAAATAAGAAGACAAGTATTCTTGCTACAGAAAAATCACTGAACTATTCCATAAACTGATCACGTATTTCACAAGTCACAAACAGCTGGTTTTTAACTCTTTTCAAGTTCCCCACCCCCTCCCCGAAAAAAATATTAATTAAATATTTTGAAATATTAGAGATTATTGATATAATAGTATTAAACAGTGACTTTAAAATTTCCATTAGGGTCCAGTGACAGAGGTTATTACACGGAAACTTTTATACGAGCCAGTTTTATTTTTTCGGTTGTAAACAGCTCCGATCAAAGACCGCAAGAAACTGCTTTCTAGTTTTTAGTTCTGTCAAGGGACCGGCGGGGGGACCGTTGGGCACTATTTCTCTAACAGCCTCATTTTAATAGTTCTCCTCACAGTCCCCTCCGCCATTTTGAATATTTCATGTAAAGCGATTATGAAAACGAGGCGCCACGAATATGAAACAAACACGGGAATTATCTTTAAAACAATCCGAGAAATTCGCTCTACAAACGTGTAATATTTCTATCTGCAGACTTTGGCTGTCCTAACGTGGATCGAGTCACCGTTAGCCTCGTTTTCATGCAGTTGCACCACTTTACCGTACTGATTCACTCTTCTTAATATTTACGCGCATATCTAATTCACTAATCGAAAACGAGGCTATCCCCGCATCGTGGATGCCGCAACGTGCATCCTAGCCTGGGAAACCAGCCGACTCTTATCGCTCCCCACTCGCGAAAGAGACGTCTGGGGATCGAGGCAGAAAATTCCATACTGATGACGTAGCAGATAGCCGTTTCACTATGCTTAAATTAGTTGCAATTCTCAGAAGCCGAATGCGAACAACAGAGTTATTTTCAAGGAATATAACTACCGAGGCTGCTCGTTTGCTTGGCAGTGGATCACCGTCATGAACAACCATGAAATTCAAGCCTATATATTTAGCGTGTGTTGGTAGCTCGTTTGCTTCGTTCTTTCAGCGGCTCGGCCCGGTCAAGAGAATTTGTCCTACGACTGTCAAAACATAATAGTTGTTTATAATTTCAAAACCTACACACAGCACAGCAGGCCACTTTTCAAGCCAGCTCTTTTGCCAGGTCAGTAGACGAAGAGGTTAGCTACAGAATGCAGCGGTTATTTTCAGGTATACTACCGAGACTGCCCGTTTGCTTGGGTGAACGGCCATCACGTTCGTGATTCATAGCGCACTTACATATAATTATGTCTATTCACAGCCCAGATTCACTGTCTGAACGATTTATCCGGCAACAACAACTCATCCAGTGTTCTGTGATAGCTCAGTGTGTGTAGGTTTACTGATATGAAATTATAAACAACTATGACAGTACCTTTTTGATCACTTACTTGTAAATGTTTTGACAGTACGACATTTCGCTTTACTAGCCGCTGAAAGAACTCAGTATGCAAAGGAGCCAACAACAGCACCGGCACACGCTAAATAGGCTTGAATTTCATGGTTGTTCGTGACGGTGATCCACTGCCAAGCAAACGAGCAGCCTCGGTAGTTATATTCCTTGCGTCTCGTCTCTGGTCAGTATAACAACGCCATTTCAATAACTGATTTTTGAGAAATCTAGGGTTTACATTAATCTTCTTCGGTTTTACAAGAATAACATAAACGTAGATACACCTGCCGTTGTTAAGTGCGACTAATATAAAAACGGGACGCATACGTTTGGACTGCGACAAATAAAATACCACGATTTTCTTAAAAAGAAACTGGGTAAGTACTATTCTCGGAAGAGACTGGATACTACCGGACGACTAGCGCGAAAATAAAATGAATGATCGTGAATGTCACTGATAATGGCGGAGCCATCACTGCAGTTTGGAAGCCGTCTCTTTCACAGAGTCGAGAACTAAAAAAATGGGGTTACAAATGTTCATTTAGAATAAGAATAATTGAAGGAAGCGGCTTCTAGAGAATATGGAACTGGTGAAAACTCTTTTGTTTTGTGTGATGTGCCCGTAAGCCAGAACTATGGCAGGGAGGAAGCCCAGATGAACAAGTCATTCATGGTGGAGAAATGGTTACCGCAGTTGGGAAGACATAATAGCTTTCATAAATCGTTTTCCAGTAAGCCCTGGCTGGCTAAGTGCGTCTCGTTTTTATACTACACCTCTTACACGTGTTAGGGCCCGTTTACAAGGAGATAGGGTTACCCTAGCACTAGGGTTACCCTAACACTAGGGTTACCCTATCGCTGGGTCATTTCCTCTTATTTTTAGCGATGTGTTTACAAGCAGGCGGGACAACTCAACTCGGCTGCCCGGGTTACCCTAGCGCTAGGGTTACCCTGTCTGAGAGCTAGGGTGACCCTAGCACTAGGGCTATGTTTTGCCCTTGTAAACGGTTTGCTAGGGTAACCCGCCTACCCGGGTCAACTCTATTTTAGAGCCAAATTTCACATTGCAAGTTTCTGAAGTTCACTAGCAATTAGTGGGTAACATAACAACATTCTAGGATACTAGACAGCTGCAATAAAGGGCACCACAGAAAGAAGAATCGACGTTAATCCACCAAAACCCGCCAGAACTCTACTCGTGTCCGCCATGTTGTTTTCTATGCTTGAATGATTTTGGCGGCCGCGATCCTAGCGGTTCACAGGCTACCAAAGAATCAGTAAAATCAAAATCACTTCCACAGATATGTTTGAACCGGATAAAAATGAAAGAAAAGTGGAAGAGTAATATTAGTTGCACATGTTTTCATACATTAGTATGACATTTCATAAGAAACGGCTTTTCAAATGAATAATATATTTGAAAGAGACTTCAACTGGCTTGTGTTGAGTTGGCCCGGGCAGTAGGGTAACCCTACCTGAATAATTTTGCTTGTAAACCCGGGCTAGCCTTGACCCCAGTGCTAGGGTAACCCTAGTGCTAGGGTAACCCTATCTCCTTGTAAACGGGCCCTTAGACGTCTGCTAAGTACGTCGTTCGGACGCACTTAGCAGAGGAAGATAAATTTAACTCCGCCTGTCTCAGTTTTCGTTTGTACACTAGACGTATTAGACGTCTCCAGAAGTCTTAGACGTCTCTAGTATAAAAACGGCCATTTACGTCCTCTGATAATTAATCCTGGTTTCCAGTCTTTTCTCGTTTTTTTCTCGAGTAGTTTTGTTGTTGCGAAGATAGGATCAGTTCTATCTGAAAAACACGGAAAAATACGGGAAGGCAATGTTTAAGGGCGATATTATCATAAAAGATGAGAATTAGTATTTACTCGGTTAGACTGTAAGTTGAGACCAACAACACGTTCATTTCATTACATGCAATTACCTTTTTAATTGGGGGGGGGGGCAGTTTTCACTGATTTTGTTTCGTTGAACTTTGGTACGCTTCATTTTCCATTGTTTAATTGGCACAATACGACTAGGAATTTAAAAAAAATCCTTAAATGATTACCAAAACCGAGCAGAATCACCTCACATGGGTTTATCTTCACTTCGTTCTTTGACGACAGCAAATACAACACAAACAGATAAACTACACATCAAAATGATAGGGTCAATGTCTTTGTTCCCTCGCACCTCCCCGCACAAGTTCATGGGTTGGTTCGTAATCTACAAACGGCAGGTTCGATCAGTCTCAAGCAGGTCTGGACTACATACGGGATCTGCAAGAACTGCTGTGCGCGATGACTGCGGACCTATTTAATTGCATCATTCAGTTTAAGTATGCGGCGACGCTCCGAATATCTCAACGATACACAGTCATCACACACAGCGGCTTTCCGGCTAATTCGAGAGAACATTTTGACAAGAGGGTGGGGGTAGGGTGATGATGTTGTGCCATGACCGACAGCAGGCTATGGCAACAGATCACGTGGTGGCCATCTTCGATTCAAAGCGAGGCAATCCTTTGATTTTGCTAGACGAAACTCGTTCTGATATTCCCTCGGTGCGAGGCTAACCTAGCAAAAACAAAGGATCGCCTCGCTTTGAATCCAAGATGGTCACCAGATGAAAGAGTGAATTCAGCTTGTCTCTTTGTTGCCCCATTGATGTTCAGATCATGCGACAGCTCTTCTGATGAGTCAGTGCTTTGTCTTTGAATTCTAGAAATGTATGCATTTTTCTTGGAATAGAGAAAAGCAAACAAACATAACTCAAAGGAAAGTCAGGTGATCTGAAATGAGACAACAAAGGGAAAGCGGAGTCGGTCTATTGCGCACTTTAGAAACGGGTAGGGGGATGGGGCGAGTTCGGTTTCGCAAAGGTGCTTGGGATCGTTACAGTTAATTGGCCAGTAACAAAACGAGCAGGGGACTGGGACCGAGTTTATCAGAATTACTCTAATTCTAAAATGAAGTTTGTCACATGATAGAGCATGTTGAAATTAGCATTTGTGCCAAGTTTGACGTGATTCATGTGAATCTTGTCTGAATTATAAGCAATTGCAATTTCTTTGTCCCTCCAAAATTTTACAATGAATGTATGGTTTGGAGGGACAACGTTAAAAAAAGAGTTTGTATGGGAAAATTGACATATTTGATGCCTTCTAGCATCGTCAATATTGAGCCAAAGTTCACCAAACTTTCCAGACTAGCTAAGTTTGATCTGTTCTTTTGGAAAATAATGCTCACTTTGACTAGTTATTAATTGAATTAGTTTTACTGATTCGGTTCCAGTCTCCCGCTCGTTTTGTTACTGGCTAATTGCGACATCTGTCCCCAATAACGATCCCAAGCGCCATTGCGAAACCGAACTCGCCCCATTCCCCTACCCGTTTATAAAGTGCGCAAATGCCGAACAAAAATGCAAAGTGAAACGATCCGAAAGGTGATGAAATATTTGGCGTAAGAGGGTAAGAGGTTTATGCACTGAGCCAAAATTTAAGTACACCAAACCGATAGAACACAATACATATCACTGGTTCGCACTATGTAGATTTAAATATGGAGCACAGTTTTAGCGTTTGAACTCTTCCCGAGATCTTTCAACCTTACACGCATAATTAAGACGACAAAAGCAGAATCACCTTTTTAGTTGTTTATTTACTAATAGTAACATTAAAAAGAGCCAAGAAGAAGAATATTTTACTAAGATATTTCTTTTATTTTTTCTATCCTAGCTCACTGTGTGGTCTGTTCATGGTATAATCAAACGACTTTAACATCATTACTATTTAACAATTCGTTATCATATTTGTTCTAATCATTACATCCACCTGTTAAACGTACACCAGGAACTAACAAAGGTTTTGATCGGATAGAATCATTTCAACTTAACTCAAAAATATACAAGTACACCTTACAATATAATAGACTGAGCTGAGATTATAACAAAGTACAAGTGGCCGAGCAGATCGTGGAAAATTCTTAAAAATGTGTGCATGAACAAAGGCTACTTCGAATTCCTAGGCATCCATAAAAAGAAAACAGAACAGGACTAGAAACCTAGCTCTGCGTAGTGTGTGGTGGGTGGAACAGTGAACACTGCGTGTGAGGGTGCTTGTATGAGTGTGTGCGTGGGGAGTGAGTCTCTGGAAACTCCCGTGTGTATGCGTGATAAACCCTATCACTCGTCAGTTCGAAGAGTATAAAAATAAGAGATTCTTAACGAAGGTGAGTGGACCTCTTCTTGCCCATGTGACAGCAAGCAGGAGCACAAGCCTTGATACAGGTGTGTACACAGACTGGAGGGCATGGTGGGGGAGGGCCGGGTGGAGCTGGAAGACCAGCATTACCAAGAATTCCAGGTGGTCCCATTGGGCCCATATCTCCGGGAGGTCCTTGGTTACCAGAGGGTCCGGGAGGTCCCATTGGGCCATCACGTCCAGAGGGTCCAGCAGGGGCACCAGGGAGACCAGACAGACCTGGGGGTCCTGGGAGTCCAGGTGGGCCAGGGGGTCCCTTAGGTCCATCAGGGCCACCAGGTCCGGGCATACCCATGGGTCCGTCAGGTCCTGGTGGGCCTGGTGGTGGTGGTGGTGGTGGTGGAGGTGGGGGTGGCAGAGGTGGAAGTGGGGGTGGTGGTGGTGGTGCACAACAGACGGCAGTACAGGAAGGTGCACAGGAGCCGGGGCAGCCGGGTGGGCATGGGTTGGGGCTACGCTTGGAAACGAGGCCTGTAGACATAAAAAATGTTTCCTGTTATTTCTCGAGTTAGAAATTAAATAAAAAGGAAAACCCAAATGAAGGTTAAGACCGGCAGTAATAGAACATCGGTTACAACATTTGAAATGGTATCTTTGCATGATAACTGGTCCATTTCCCCCTAATTAATACACAAAGAATACTACAGTTACATGACAATCTTACATCAGGGTTTCACAAAGAAATCCATAAAAAAGCTTCAACATTTCGTAATTTGGAGAGAGTTGCAAGCACATCTGAAGGTGCTGACAGAGGGATTCATTTCTGTTTTTGCTTGCACTATCTAAAAAAGGTTCACTTTTCGAAATGCCATAAATCAAATAGAGTGTTTGAAAAAGAATTTAGCGAAAGTGCAAACACTGGAGAAAGTCGCGAGATCAGCGGCTATAAGCTTAATTATTCATAATCAGTTGACAGGTAAACCTGCAGTCACACGGTAAACAAATTGCAAGAAGAACACAAGTCAACAGTGATGACGAGGAAAACTTTCTCTGACATTCACTTATCTTCCTATAAACTGTTTCCCTTGATAAAAAAAAATCCAGTAGCAGCTAGAACAAAAATAAGCTCTACTTTTATTTGACAAATTTTTGTACTGATGACCTGAAAATTTCAGACCTAGCATCTATCATGACGGATTTTGTTCCTTTTAAACTATCGCAGATTACAGCGCATTTTAAAATAATCATCAAATTAGTTAGACAACTTATTTCGTTCCATATCATCATTCCTGCTTTCAAATCGTTTTTGTTTTAGTTTTCCACGGTTCTGTTCTCTTGTCGCAAGTGTTTCTATCCCACTGGCTTTCTTTGTTGAATACGTAATTAAAGCCAAATTAAGCATGAACAAGCGATGAGAAAACGAGAATCATTAGTTTCTTTCCTTTCCCATTTCAAGGAAATTTTCCATATGTAAGACTGGCCTAAGTATATTTACGCAATTGTCGCTTTAGGATATTTTGATTTGGTACGAGTATTCAGTTCATGTTCTATCTCGGGCTGATCAAACTGTACAACTTCAAAGCAATGGAAAAACCCACATCAATTTCAAACAAATATATATATCTAGTACTAAAATATATCAAACACTTAAATTTCATAAAACTTTGGATCCATTTTGAACAATTTGAACTCAACATGGGATCCGTTCTTCGTATAGTTGGCTTCAAATGGTGAGATTACCTAATATTTTTTTGAAAGCCTTACGAGAATGAGTCATAAAAATAACTAAAGTAGTAGAAAGGAGCTGTGAATTTACTTGTCACCCTTACCTTTGTGTGTGGTTTTTGCCGTGACGGCAACTGCAAGGACGAGCAGAGAGCCCAATACTAGTTTGTAGTCCATGGCTGATGATGGAAATAAAGATTATTAATTCCTTGCGGCTTTTTTTCTGAAATACTGAAAATCAGTTTTCCAAAAGAGGTTTAATTATTTGGTATTGTCTACTGCTCTTTCGTGTTATTTTCTCTCTCGGGTGAATTAAGACGTTTAAGAGAATTCGCTCACCTCTCGAAGTCTGTCTTAACGATCCGACCACTCTTACTAACTGATAGGAAATTTTGTTTTGTAATCAGTTTTAAGAGGGGGGGCGGGTTCAATTATTCATCGCAGTTCCTTTGTCTTGAGTCGAGATCGTGGCATCCATTGTTTGAACGCATCGTTAGGTCGTTCTGTTTCCTTTTCAGTCCACCAGTTGATTTGTAAACGCACACCAGCTTGGGTTCGACGCTTCCTCTGTTCTAACTTATACAAATTTTACTGGTGTCAATTCTTGCGAGCTAATAGTGGCTCAGAGAATAGTTAGTTTTAATAGGCGAATGGTGGCCGGCTTGTGAAGCCTTTAACCACACAATCCAACAACTGACCCCAGGTTTGTCAAGAAAAATCCGCATGGTTTATTCCACTTTTAACAAGTTGAAGATTTCAACTTTTTTTCCCCACTATTGAAAATAAAGATTTGATTGCAAATTAGTGAGGGGAGATTTTTGAGATGAATTTTTCATGTGAAGTGTTTTCCTAGTGCTTACAGGTCTCTGTAAGGCTTCACTCGCCTGGCTAAATCAATGAATTAAAGATTATGGAAGTTCGCAAGTCGCAAGTCTGTCGTCGAGCGACCTGTCCTCAATGACCTCACATAAACTATAGCTGTGTTTAAAGCGAAACGATTGAACCATACTCAATGGCGGCCTTCCTCTTTTCTAATCTGCAAACCACGATTTCGAGGAGATTTTGGTTTCGGACGTTTGGAGCGGAGCATGTTTCAAAGCGTGTCAGCATTCATTTCCTTCATTTATGTACCTTCAAGATGGTCCGTGCCTTTCTTTCTCTGATTTCTTCACGGTTAGTAGTATTCAAGAGTTGTACACGAACACAGTCATATTTGAGCAATTTCTCGTTAGCTTACGCAAACATTTTACGCCTTTTACCGTTGGTCATCTCAACTAAAATGTGGTCTGAACAGTTGACTCCAGGAAGACCAGGAAGAAATATTTACTCTCTAGGATAACACAATTTCAAAGAAAAGCAGAGAGCAAAGGTTAATGTCTTTTATAATCAATCGAAAGGGGTCACTATCTCTTACTAGTTACAAGCCGTGACATTCTGTGTCACACTAGGCTAATGCACTACGCACTTTTAACACAATTGTGTCATCTAAATCAGCCCTAAACGTCTAAGAAGCAAATTCGATTGGACTGCCCCACTGTGAATGAACCGTTTACTATAAAAACATTGCTAACTATATATAGTTTGGTGCAACTGGTAAAGATCAAACTGAGATCAACGTTACACCTGTTAGATTTTGTTCTTTTTGGCAGTTAACGTTATTTATAAATAGTGGTTCTCTACATTCAGTCAAGCTAGTAAGAACTTCACATAGTTCTTCTGTAATTCGATTATCTGATATTTTTAGTCCAACAGAAGGCAAACAAAGTGCTTCAAATGAAACAATCAAATGGATTTAAACGGCAAACAGTTAAATAAGATGCAGAACTGAAGTTATATATCCAGTCGGTAAATCCTGCAGGAAGTCCTAGTTTGGTAGGAGAGGAAGACCGGTCGATAACAATTAAAAGTCAGAAATCAGGATGAGTTTCTACTTCAAGTAAGAAAAGGTAAACGTCGTGACAGACAAGCAACCAAGGTTACGAAAAGTAACATTTATTTTATTTAACTGCAGAATTTCGTTTATCAGTTTGACAACCAGGACTTGACAAGACATCACACATGCACTGTTAAAAACAAATAAACTAAAACAAGGACGACTCAAATACAGAAACCGTGAAATATTGGGTGATTTACATTCTTTTTTAAAAGGAAAAGAAAAACAAACAGGTAAAAGCAGTATGGAGAACACCAAAAATCACTCAACCGATTTGAACAGAATTTATTCACTGAACTCCCCTAAAAAAATATTCTCTCTGTACTCCTCATATCACTCATTCAAGTAACTTCGACTGAATATTTCGCGTATTTTTTTTTCCAGAGTGACATTGACTTGACAAGGTACAATATCAATAATAGTCCATTTGACTTTTAGGCAATAACACTAATGACGTTTTGTTGACATATTTGACTAAACCTTGAATTCTTTACCAGAAAAAATACAACAAGTGGTAGATCATATACAAAGTGCAACTCCAATGGAGAGCCAGTTGATAAGCGCAGCTTCGCCTCTCACCTCTGTGGCCCGGGTTCAAATCTCGACGTAGATTTTGTTTTCATGGATAACTAGTCTCTGAACACTACTGTAGGTCGGCATCAGCGTAGGCGCTCAATACTAAGTCAATATCAGTAACTAAACGTTGATTATGGTATGATAACCGCTGTGGGAAGCGAGTTGATAATGGTATGATAACCGTTGTGGGAAGCGAGTTGTTAATGCCGGTATGATAACCGCTGTGGGAAGCGAGTTGTTAATGGTATGATAACCGCTGTGGGAAGCAAGTTGTTAATGCCGGTATGATAACCGCTGTGGGAAGCAAGTTGTTAATGGTATGATAACCGTTGTGGGAAGCGAGTTGTTAATGGTATGATAACCGCTGTGGGAAGCAAGTTGTTAATGCCGGTATGATAACCGCTGTGGGAAGCAAGTTGTTAATGGTATGATAACCGTTGTGGGAAGCGAGTTGTTAATGCCGGTATGATAACCGCTGTGGGAAGCAAGTTGTTAATGGTATGATAACCGTTGTGGGAAGCGAGTTGTTAATGCCGGTATGATAACCGCTGTGGGAAGCAAGTTGTTAATGGTATGATAACCGCTGTGGGAAGCAAGTTGTTAATGGTATGATAACCGTTGTGGGAAGCGAGTTGTTAATGCCGGTATGATAACCGCTGTGGGAAGCAAGTTGTTAATGGTATGATAACCGCTGTGGGAAGCAAGTTGTTAATGGTATGATAACCGTTGTGGGAAGCGAGTTGTTAATGCCGGTATGATAACCGCTGTGGGAAGCAAGTTGTTAATGGTATGATAACCGCTGTGGGAAGCAAGTTGTTAATGGTATGATAACCGCTGTGGGAAGCAAGTTGTTAATGCCGGTATGATAACCGCTGTGGGAAGCAAGTTGTTAATGGTATGATAACCGTTGTGGGAAGCAAGTTGTTAATGCCGGTATGATAACCGCTGTGGGAAGCAAGTTGTTAATGGTATGATAACCGCTGTGGGAAGCAAGTTGTTAATGCCGGTATGATAACCGCTGTGGGAAGCAAGTTGTTAATGGTATGATAACCGCTGTGGGAAGCAAGTTGTTAATGCCGGTATGATAACCGCTGTGGGAAGCAAGTTGTTAATGGTATGATAACCGTTGTGGGAAGCGAGTTGTTAATGCCGGTATGATAACCGCTGTGGGAAGCAAGTTGTTAATGGTATGATAACCGTTGTGGGAAGCGAGTTGTTAATGCCGGTATGATAACCGCTGTGGGAAGCGAGTTGTTAATGGTATGATAACCGCTGTGGGAAGCGAGTTGTTAATGGTATGATAACCGCTGTGGGAAGCGAGTTGTTAATGGTATGATAACCGCTGTGGGAAGCGAGTTGTTAATGGTATGATAACCGCTGTGGGAAGCAAGTTGTTAATGGTATGATAACCGCTGTGGGAAGCAAGTTGTTAATGGTATGATAACCGCTGTGGGAAGCGAGTTGTTAATGGTATGATAACCGCTGTGGGAAGCAAGTTGTTAATGGTATGATAACCGCTGTGGGAAGCGAGTTGTTAATGGTATGATAACCGCTGTGGGAAGCAAGTTGTTAATGGTATGATAACCGCTGTGGGAAGCAAGTTGTTAATGGTATGATAACCGCTGTGGGAAGCAAGTTGTTAATGGTATGATAACCGCTGTGGGAAGAGAGTTGTTAATGGTATGATAACCGCTGTGGGAAGCAAGTTGTTAATGCCGGTATGATAACCGCTGTGGGAATTAAGCAAGTTGTTAATGCCGGTATGATAACCGCTGTGGGAATTAAGCAAGTTGTTAATGGTATGATAACCGCTGTGGGAAGCGAGTTGTTAATGGTATGATAACCGCTGTGGGAAGCAAGTTGTTAATGCCGGTATGATAACCGCTGTGGGAAGCAAGTTGTTAATGGTATGATAACCGCTGTGGGAAGCGAGTTGTTAATGGTATGATAACCGCTGTGGGAAGCAAGTTGTTAATGCCGGTATGATAACCGCTGTGGGAAGCAAGTTGTTAATGGTATGATAACCGTTGTGGGAAGCGAGTTGTTAATGCCGGTATGATAACCGCTGTGGGAAGCAAGTTGTTAATGGTATGATAACCGTTGTGGGAAGCGAGTTGTTAATGCCGGTATGATAACCGCTGTGGGAAGCGAGTTGTTAATGGTATGATAACCGCTGTGGGAAGCGAGTTGTTAATGGTATGATAACCGCTGTGGGAAGCGAGTTGTTAATGGTATGATAACCGCTGTGGGAAGCGAGTTGTTAATGGTATGATAACCGCTGTGGGAAGCAAGTTGTTAATGGTATGATAACCGCTGTGGGAAGCAAGTTGTTAATGGTATGATAACCGCTGTGGGAAGCGAGTTGTTAATGGTATGATAACCGCTGTGGGAAGCGAGTTGTTAATGGTATGATAACCGCTGTGGGAAGCGAGTTGTTAATGGTATGATAACCGCTGTGGGAAGCGAGTTGTTAATGGTATGATAACCGCTGTGGGAAGCAAGTTGTTAATGGTATGATAACCGTTGTGGGAAGCAAGTTGATAATATTAGAGAGCTTAAGCAGCAGACGTTTGAGAGTCACGGACGGCAACCGGAAGTCAAAGTTTCCTTTTTTGGCGTGTTTTGTCATCGGCACGTTCGTAACATCAACTCACAAATGTCAAAACACAGGTCTTCCCGTCCTTATTGATCAACCAGAAATGTGTCCGAGGTAGGTAAGATTTAAAAAAAAATCATTCCAGTCTTCTCACGGTCTTGTGACGTCCGTGTTGTCAAAAACGTCTGCTGCTTAAGCTCTCTAATGCCGGTATGATAACCGCTGTGGCAAGCAAGTTGTTGATGGTATGATAACCGCTGTGGGAAGCGAGTTGCGCAGCTGAGATCTTCGTCAGAGCCAAACAGACCTTTTCCGCTTGACTCAATGTTGTCCCATTTCAAATCTTTCGGGAATAATAATCTTTCGTTACAAAGAAATAAAAGAAACAAAACACAAGGGGATGGTCACGTGATCTGAAATGGGACAACATTGAGCCAAGCGGATAAGGTCTATTGCTTTCGTTTTACCCGTGAGGAAGTAGCAAGTTACATTGGTCAAATTTGGTCGTAAAGTGTTGCCGAATTAACAACGCATGCAAAATAATGTATGAAACACAAAACCCTCCGCGCGGACCTCGTCGGAGAAACGTCTGAAACAAAATAAACAAAGATTCTTCCATTCTATAAAACTTATCACGTTTTTTATTTAGTCGAAACGCTAGAGTGTTAGGCAAACAGAGCATTTGTTAGATCAGAAGAGTGGATACGTGAAATAGACTCTGAATGATGCTAATTTCTATGCGCGCATGCCTAGTTCGCGATAACAAATATTCATCCGGCGAGGATGAAGAAGAGAAATCGCAAAATGGTGACCCACACGGGAATCTTCCAAAGATTAATTAGCCCTGGGGGAAATCCTCAAAACAGCCTCTATTGTTACCTTATCCCTTGGTGAATAAGATAGACAGGAAATAAAGTACGAACTGGGAAGAGGATGAATAAGATAGACAGGAAATAAAGTAGGAACTGGGGTGAGGGTGAATAAGAGAGATAGGAAATAAAGTACGAATTTGATTGAGGGTGAATAGTTAAGACAGGAGATAAAGTACGAACTGGGGTGAGTGTGAATAAGATAGACAGGAAATAAAGTACGAACTGGGGTGAGGGTGAATAAGTTAGACAGGAAATAAAGTACGAACTGGGGAGAGGGTGAATAAGATAGACAGGAAATAAAGTACGAACTGGGGTGAGGGTGAATAAGATAGACAGGAAATAAAGTACGAACTGGGGAGAGGGTGAATAAGATAGACAGGCAGATAAAGTACGAAATGGGGAGAGAAGGAATAAGATAGACAGGAAATAAAGTACGAACTGGGGTGAGGGTGAATAAGATAGACAGGAAATAAAGTACGAACTGGGGAGAGGGTGAATAAGATAGACAGGAAATAAAGTACGAACTGGGAAGAGGGTGAATAAGATAGACAGGAAATAAAGTACGAACTGGGGAGAGGGTGAATAAGATAGACAGGAAATAAAGTACGAACTGGGGAGAGGGTGAATAAGATAGACAGGCAGATAAAGTACGAACTGGGGAGAGGGTGAATAAGATAGACAGGAAATAAAGTACGAACTGGGGTGAGGGTGAATAAGATAGACAGGAAATAAAGTACGAACTGGGGTGAGGGTGAATAAGATAGACAGGAAATAAAGTACGAACTGGGGAGAGGGTGAATAAGATAGACAGGCAGATAAAGTACGAACTGGGGAGAGGGTGAATAAGATAGACAGGCAGATAAAGTACGAACTGGGGAGAGGGTGAATAAGATAGACAGGAAATAAAGTAGGAACTGGGGTGAGGGTGATTAAGATAGACAGGAAATAAAGTAGGAACCGGGGAGAGGGTGAATAAGATAGATAGGAAATAAAGTACGAATTTGATTGAGGGTGAATAGTTAAGACAGGAGATAAAGTAGGAACTGGGGTGAGGGTGAATAAGATAGACAGGAAATAAAGTAGGAACTGGGGAGAGGGTGAATAAGATAGATAGGAAATAAAGTACGAATT
This sequence comes from Actinernus sp. WN-2022, assembly GCA_030867875.1. NCBI lineage: Eukaryota > Metazoa > Cnidaria > Anthozoa > Actiniaria > Actinernidae > Actinernus > Actinernus sp. WN-2022. Next base: position 33,914 of record JAOWCC010001613.1, on the reverse strand, counting down.
TGATTGAGGGTGAATAGTTAAGACAGGAAATAAAGTACGAACTGGGGTGAGGGTGAATAAGATAGACAGGAAATAAAGTACGAACTGGGGTGAGGGTGAATAAGTTAGACAGGAAATAAAGTACGAACTGGGGAGAGGGTGAATAAGATAGATAGGAAATAAAGTACGAACTGGGGTGAGGGTGAATAAGATAGACAGGAAATAAAGTACGAACTGGGGAGAGGATGAATAAGATAGACAGGAAATAAAGTACGAACTGGGGTGAGGGTGAAAATGATAGACAGGAAGTAAAGTACGAACTGGGAAGATGATGAATAAGATAGACAGGAAGTAAAGTACGAACTGGGAAGATGATGAATAAGATAGACAGGAAATAAAGTACGAACTGGGAAGAGGGTGAATAAGTTAGACAGGCAGATAAAGTACGAACTGGGGAGAGGGTAAATAAGATAGACAGGAAAGAAAGTACGAACTGGGGAGAGGGTGAATAAGTTAGACAGGCAGATAAAGTACGAACTGGGGAGAGGATGAATAAGATAGACAGGAAATAAAGTACGAACTGGGAAGAGGGTGAATAAGTTAGACAGGCAGATAAAGTACGAACTGGGGAGAGGGTAAATAAGATAGACAGGAAAGAAAGTACGAACTGGGGAGAGGGTGAATAAGTTAGACAGGCAGATAAAGTACGAACTGGGGAGAGGATGAATAAGATAGACAGGAAATAAAGTACGAACTGGGAAGAGGGTGAATAAGATAGACAGGAAATAAAGTACGAACTTGGGTGAGGGTGAATAAGATAGACAGGAAATAAAGTAGGAACTGGGGTGAGGGTGAATAAGATAGACAGGAAATAAAGTACGAACTGGGGAGAGGGTGAATAAGATAGATAGGAAATAAAGTACGAATTTGATTGAGGGTGAATAAGATAGACAGGAAATAAAGTACGAACTGGGGAGAGGGTGAATAAGATAGACAGGAAATAAAGTACGAACTGGGGTGAGGGTGAATAAGTTAGACAGGAAATAAAGTACGAACTGGGGAGAGGGTGAATAAGATAGACAGGAAATAAAGTACGAACTGGGGTGAGGGTGAATAAGATAGACAGGAAATAAAGTACGAACTGGGGAGAGGGTGAATAAGATAGACAGGAAGATAAAGTACGAACTGGGGAGAGGGTGAATAAGATAGACAGGAAGTAAAGTACGAACTGGGGTGAGGGTGAATAAGTTAGACAGGAAATAAAGTACGAACTGGGGAGAGGGTGAATAAGATAGACAGGCAGATAAAGTACGAACTGGGGAGAGGGTGAATAAGATAGACAGGCAGATAAAGTACGAACTGGGGAGAGGGTGAATAAGATAGACAGGAAATAAAGTAGGAACTGGGGTGAGGGTGATTAAGATAGACAGGAAATAAAGTAGGAACCGGGGAGAGGGTGAATAAGATAGATAGGAAATAAAGTACGAATTTGATTGAGGGTGAATAGTTAAGACAGGAGATAAAGTAGGAACTGGGGTGAGGGTGAATAAGATAGACAGGAAATAAAGTAGGAACTGGGGAGAGGGTGAATAAGATAGATAGGAAATAAAGTACGAATTTGATTGAGGGTGAATAGTTAAGACAGGAAATAAAGTACGAACTGGGGTGAGGGTGAATAAGATAGACAGGAAATAAAGTACGAACTGGGGTGAGGGTGAATAAGTTAGACAGGAAATAAAGTACGAACTGGGGAGAGGGTGAATAAGATAGATAGGAAATAAAGTACGAACTGGGGTGAGGGTGAATAAGATAGACAGGAAATAAAGTACGAACTGGGGAGAGGATGAATAAGATAGACAGGAAATAAAGTACGAACTGGGGTGAGGGTGAAAAAGATAGACAGGAAGTAAAGTACGAACTGGGAAGATGATGAATAAGATAGACAGGAAGTAAAGTACGAACTGGGAAGATGATGAATAAGATAGACAGGAAATAAAGTACGAACTGGGAAGAGGGTGAATAAGTTAGACAGGCAGATAAAGTACGAACTGGGGAGAGGGTAAATAAGATAGACAGGAAAGAAAGTACGAACTGGGGAGAGGGTGAATAAGTTAGACAGGCAGATAAAGTACGAACTGGGGAGAGGATGAATAAGATAGACAGGAAATAAAGTACGAACTGGGAAGAGGGTGAATAAGATAGACAGGAAATAAAGTACGAACTTGGGTGAGGGTGAATAGTTAAGACAGGAAATAAAGTACGAACTGGGGTGAGGGTGAATAAGATAGACAGGAAATAAAGTACGAACTGGGGAGAGGGTTAATAATGTACTTTTATTGACCATACATAGGTTGAGGTAAAGCATTTTTTGTATGTAGAAATATAAAACAGCTGATTTGATATTTGAAGATGTCGTAAATGTTCAAGATGTTTAGTTGCTTAATGAGGTTAATGAGATAGACAGGAAATAAAGAGCTCTCTTGTCCATTTTTCTCCCTCTTAATCTCCTTTCTTCATTGCCTATGCTAGTGATTTTTCCTTTCTACTTGTAATCGGCCTAAACTAGTGTTATTGAGAAAAACAAGAAAGTGACTGCCAACAAATTGTATGAATTACTAGAAGATTGCCACACAACAAAACAAACTTGTCTGACATATTATTTTTATGCTCTGTATTTTATTATCAAAATAAACGTCTTTGAAACTGGCACTAGTCTGTAAACTGATCATTCTACAAAATATAATGGAAAATCTTAAAAAACGAATTCGAATGTTCTAAATTAAAACAAATCTACACCGTTGTATTGATGATGTTAATGCTGATACGAATGTGTTGAGACGTGCTTTCCTTTGAGAGCTCCATGTACGTATATATATATACGGTATAAGTACAAGTATGTAAAAAATGTCGAGACTGAACAGCTGCTTAAACCCATCTCTTTACAGCTAGGTTGGCAATCCCTTTATGTAGGACGTTACCAAAAATACAATAGAATACAACACAATACAATTCAATACAACAATAGAACGCAACACAATACAATACAATTTGGTAGCAATTCGTGTCGTCCTACATGAAGGGATGGCCGCTAGGTTATTAACATGCCAACAACCGAATGTAGAATGTTTATAAACATCTTGCTACACACCTTATTCACACATGACTTTCGATATCAGGAAACTGGGATCTCTAACATGAAAATAACCACTGTCATCTCAAACAGCACCTATAAGTCACCATTGTTGGAAAAGTTTTAAGAGTGTAGGTTAAAACCCCGAAAAGATATTAAAGACGGAATTTGTAGACTTTTGTATGAGATTTTGCAGTCATGCGTACAGCCTCGGTTTTATGTTTTTTCAAATTCAAAAACGTCAATAACTACGCAGAGACCCATCATTTCATTTTCCAACTTCCACAGTTTACTTACAGAAACAACTCTTGCAGAAGAAATAGTTATTTCTCCTTAAAACTTTTATCTTTGACATTATGCAAATTAGGTGTACATATTAGTCTATAAATCCCGTGCTCAATATCTTTTCGGAATTCCATCCTACACTATTAAAACTTTCCATAATTGTTGATTTATAGGTGCTCTTTGAGATGGCAGTAATTATTTCCATTTTAGAGACCCAAGTTTGCTGATCTAAAATTTCAGCACGTGTGAATACGGTGTATGGGCTTTTGTCACACGGCAGCCATGTTGGCTTGAAACAATAGATATCCCACGTGTAGCCTCGTACTGAGCAGTTTCAGAACGAGGTCACGCGTGCAAAACAAAGGTTTTTATACTCCTGGGATTAAACATGGCCGCCGTGTGAATAAGGTCCATTGACCGTCAACTCGACTCTTACACGTGCTAGTCTAAAATGTACATGTAATAAATTCAAACTTCTAATAAATAAAAGTCACATATACTTGTAAAAATCTATATCCTTTCAGTCATGCTCGCTGTCGCTGACCTCGTCAATTTCGGATATATCCAGCGTGAATGGGTTCTCCTCGAACGCCTCATACTCGTCATCTGTTATGTGCAGTCCCTCTGTCACGAACGATGCAAACCTTAAAGGACAATTTGAACCAACCGCTTTTTTATTTTCGTATTCTTTTTTACATCCAAAGAGATTATGATTAAAAAAAACTGGGGAAGCAAATACACCTGAGCCCAGCTCCTCAAACACGATTAAGCTAATCTAGAATTACTATTGGTAATCGTGAGTAGTGTGCAACTTCAATTCACAATTGAACTCAATAAATATATAGATAGTCCTGCCATACGTAAATTATGTCTACCCTCTTTCTTTCTTTATTCATGTATTTTTTTTATATTCTGAAAACAACCTTAGTCATTTTATTAATATTATTGTAAATAGCATATTAATATGTTCCTTAAATCATTCAATGACTCCGTCACCATTTAAATTCAACATAGACAGTGACAAACTGTGCACATATTCTGCTTAAACCAGAGTTAATTACCATGACAACTAATATGTTTTGTTGAGTTAATCCAGGATTAGCGCTAATCGGGCTTTCAGGAACCGGGCCCAGTTATACATCCTTGTTTTGCTTTTTTAATAACATATTTATATGTTTAATATGCACTCTATTATAATGTAACATAAACAGTGTGAAACAATAAAAAAACTGAACTGAAAACGGATTAATAGTGCGAGTGATGCTTTAAAGGTCTTATAACATAGAAGGCAAAATTACCCAACTCTGATTGGCTAATGGCAGAGGGCTTTTTTCTCAATTGAGGGCAGTACTACTTGTACATGATTGGTTGATAAGTTGCCTAGCAACAGGCTTCGCGCTGTCAAAGTTTGTTGAGAACCAAAACCAAAGCAATTACAACAAACCAATCACGAACTAAAGTGAATACAGATTGGTTTCACTGGCATGACAAAGCAACGAATCAGGAGGAAAAGTAAACGAATCGTGGATTGATGACGAACCAAAACCACGATTGGTTTTACTCTGGAATTTGATTCGCTGACTGATTACAAAACATTATCACAGTCAATAGAAAAGCTAAGTAAACGCAAAACGAAAGCAATCACCGAAAACGTTCGACACTTAATTGAATCCTGCTCTAATTAACTGTGTCTGCACTGCTGTTTGTGATTAATGTCCGCTATATGTTCAGCCAATCAGAATTGAGTATTATTGTATATATCTATATTAGTAAAGGTATAATTTGCTAACTCGTGGATTACTGATTTTGAGTTAAATGCGTATTTTTGATGAGAAATGAGTGGAACATTGTTAATCGTAATCCTTGATTGCAGAAAGGCCAAAAAGGCACCTTTTACCAAGAGAACAAAAACCCTCGGTTAAATTTTAACATAATATAATCCAGGCCGGATTAACGATAATAGGACTTCGAGTCAACTGAGGCCAGAAAGTCGAGTCCAACTCTAAATAAAGAAACTGGGTTTAAAGTGCTACTACGACGAAATTCTACCATTTTATTTTCTACTTTTTTTGTCTTTCAAAATGACACACAGTGTCGAAAATATCTAAATCAGTGAGAAATATTACCAAAGGACCAAATTTGCAGAGAGTTTACCGTCGAAATCATGTCCGCCATCACTGAAGTGTGTTCCAAATACTTCATTATTTTCGACCAGCAGTTTGCTGACGTGACGTAATTTTCGCAATGCGTCGCTCTTGTAAATGCATATTTCCATTTAAAACTTCGTTCTTTCCTTTCCATTTTGGAAAAAAAATGTATAAACATGTACTTTACTTATAAGTTCGTGCGAAAGTTTGTGTAAAACGTAGCCCTGCATGTTGTTGTGTCGAGAAAATGATGTCACATCCGCTGGAAATTAGCTCTGTCACAAGAACGGGTTCGGGTAATGGCGGACATAAAATCTCAAGATTCGGATCCCAATAAATAAGACTTCCCTTCGTGATTCAAAAAACGGTTTGGGCAGGAAAAATATATAGCAACTTTACTTTAGAAATACGCAAAATATCACTATCTCAAAATTTGATCGTAGTGGTACTTTAAAGGTATTCACGTACCTCTTGGGTTCTTGTATTCTGCTCATGATTTTCCACGCATCGCACTCGGGACTTGTGCAATACTCCCTGAGTTCCTGTAGAGCTCGTCGCGTCTCTTCCACGCCCTGGGCATCAAACTCATCTTCGGTCAGTAGAGTTAGGTCCGGCGGAAAGAAAAAGTACCGCAAACGATACGACACCCTGTAGCAAGATCACATGCGCATCTTCAGTCACGTTTGCATGCACCCTACAGTATTGTACACGTAATGTAAGCACGCATCCGCGCGTCCCGTACGAGGTGTATGTGAATCTTTCTCGATTCATTTTGGAGTTTCCCAGACTCTTCCTCAATGTTGAGCATTCGCGAAAGAGAATTGCTCTGGTCGAGAAAGCACGAGCGTCTGCAATCTCGTACCCAGACCCCATTTGTTTCTTACTGCGCATGCTCAACGAGAAAATAGGGCTCTGGATTAATCCGATTTTTGTGTATTCTGATTGGTTGTTCTGAACAATTCAATTTCATCGGAAGTCATACATAAAGCCTTTTTGGAGGGTTGATTTATTTGGAACAAGAGCCCATCTGGGCTTTCACTCGGGCCACATGAGATTGAAGATGAAATACACTTTCATTTGAAATCTCTTAGTAATAACCAAAGGGAAGAATTATTAGCTGAATTTAGCAGTCTTTTGGAGTGGCCGGTAGCGCGGTGACTTTCATAAAATTTCTCTGCTCCCCTAGTAAATATGTAATTTAATATTTTTGTTTTTCTCGTATGTTGACATTTTAATTTAAACAGTTTAACACACTGCATTTGAGCAGGCATATATTCATTGTTTTGAACCCGAGAATTAACTGTACTACCGTACTTCATGGTCCCTTTCTTTAGTAGTGGGTTGTCGGTCAGGTAATTATAAACTCTCGTCATTTAGCACAGAAAATGTATTCTGATGAATAGGGATCGGGTTGTCGTGAAGAATCTAAAGAATTCCGTCTCTTCCGGTTTGAATTTGACTCATGTGTATGTTGCTTTTGGAGTTTCAAGGATATGTTGATCCAAAACTACAGGCTCTTGGGGTTTTTCATTGACTTGTGAACTTGCAGGCTCTGTAATTTGTTTTGTTTTCTTAGTATAACATAAAGTGTTGAACATGTTCATTTTCTCAAGCATGTCGCGCGTGACCTCTGTTTCTTCATTCGTTAAGTTCTCTACTTTCATCTGTAATCTGGGAAACTCGATCTTTTCCCATGCCTTGGCACATAACTATTCCTGTTGTGGATGATTATAAGTAAAATCCTTCGACAGCTTGTACCGTTTCCGCTAGGTCAATATCCTCGCTGGAACGAAATAACTTGATCTCAATACTCTCTGATCCAACTTACGGTAAATTTAAATCTCTGACAGTTTTTAAGAGACTCATAATATTGGTCTTGAAGTGCCTTCACCCAAAATAAGATGTTCTTCTCGGATGTTTTAAATGCAGCACAGCGAGCCGATGGCTTATAGATTCCAATATCTATTTCTTCGAATTTTAGCTTTCCGGATCCTGGCCCCTTTGCTTCAGGTCGTCGTACGTGTCGTATATAAAAGCACTGGCCATCTGGGTAAAAAACGCGGTCCTTCGGCTCCGACAATAGCGCCCAGTTGCAATATCCTGAGCCTGTTGGAAGGCTTTCGCATGAGTGAAGTTAAATAAAACATTAAACTGGCTTACATTTGAGAGATGAGACTCCAAGTTACAGAGAAAGTTGCTCGCGGGTCCTCCGCCATCTTGCTTTACTGTATTAAATTATGTAAATAAATTAACCTGGCGATTGTTGCGTGACCAGCACAGTGCGATCTGATTGGTGTGAATTTGACCTTTAACGCATGCGCTGAACGCTTGCTACACGGAATAAAAAAAAGAAAAAAAATAACGACTTGCATTTTAAGACTCGGTGCTGCCACAGGCAGCCCGAGTAAAAAGGCATTGAAAATTGGGGATTATCTAAACGCTAAAAACCGTTGGACTTTACCTATTAAATGGTTGCCGCTAAAGATCTTCAGAGATTCTTAGATATTTGCTTGCATCGGGAGTTCAAATCACTTCACCGCTAACACAAATCGCACACAGTACATGAATTCGAAAATCGAATCCAACCGGCAGTAACAGTTGATGTAGCCGAGGGATTTACAGATAGGTATTAAATACTGCACATTCCCATAATAACAACAATGTTCGTAAGTGCGCTATAGGAAGAAGGGCATTTTCCGATCTCGTAAACTTGTGCACAGGCGCTGATTGCTTAAATATAAGCGTTTGTATGGGGATGCAACGAACTCAAGCCTTCAAGGAGCTAAAATACGAAGGATTTATGACAAAAATGTATTGACTTGCTTCTACGGTGTATTCATTTGCTGTTTGTGTGGTCATCGGGCTCAGGTAAGGCGATTTCTTGCACGTATGAATCTGATGTCTGATGAATCCACCAAAAACGAACGATAAACAAACACGAGCCTGATGCATGAAGCCGTAAAATCCATACTAAAAGACTTTAACAGGTCGAAGTTTTCTTAATTTGTAATTCACTGTGAGTTCACTAAAATTATTTACTAAAAAAGTTTAAGGCCTCGGTAATTTGTATTTGATAGCAGAGCCTTCGTTCTTTTGGCCAGCGGAGCATACCGTTTTGCCGCGGTGTGCTCAAAGGGTGACGTAATGATAAGCATGCACAGAGTCACCGGAAGTTCGTGATTCACGGACTTCCAGAATCGGATTATTCCAGAGCCCTGTTTCTTCGTCGAGCATGCGCAGTAAGAAACAAATGGGGTCTGGGTACGAGATTGGAGCGTCTGTGGAGGCACACCGCAGCAAAAATGTCATGCGCATGCGCGTTTGAATAGCCCAGCGCGCGTGCATCGCGCCAGTTTCCCGCCCAAACGGAAAGAAACCTTTGTGAAATTTGCACGAATGTTTTTATAAATCAAATATGACAAAGCCACACCACGCACCGTACATACGGTAGTCTCGTATAAGCGTACAACAATAGGGCCCATTATCCGTAGCAAAGTGTTAACACTCATTTCATACAGTCGCAGGCTATTGTGCGACTGTGGCCATGCAGCAAGCACTTACCAATTGCTGGGCAGAATGGCGACCACTTTCTGCAGTAGATTCGCGTTCCGCACAACGTATGTCACAGCCACTGTTATGACTACAGCCAGTGCGAGCGACTCCGGTTGAATGCCCTTGTAGGTAAGATACAAGGCAATACACTGGATGGTCCACTGGATGAGGTCTATTCCACGCTGATTACGGACAGGGCCATGATAATAACACAGGCCAAAACTAATCAGGCCTTGACGAGGGAATAGAAAACAAGATATGAGAAAGGGAAGAATGATGTTAACTGCGGCACTAACACACCTTTATTTCAAGAGATCAGCAAACTGGGATCTCTAACATGGAAATAACTGCTGTAATCTCAAAGAGCTCCTATAAACCAACAATTTTAGAAAGTTTTAATAGTGTAGGATGAAATCTCGAAACGATATTAAAGATGGGATTTACAATAGCACAGCCTCGATCGTTTTGATTTTTTTACAGATTCTAAAACGTCAATAACTATTTAGAGAAACATCATTTCATTTTCCAACTTATACAGTTTATTAACCGAAACATCCACTTTTACAGGATCCGTTATTTCTCCCTAAAACGTTTAACGCAAATTAGGTGTACGCATGACTGCAAAATCCCATACAAAAGTCTATATAGTCCATCCTCAATATCTTTTCGGAATTTCAACCTAGTATGCTATTTAAAGAAAACGTTTCCCAAAAGATTGATGTATAGTTGCTCTATGATATGGCAGTGGTTATTTTCATGTTAGAGATCCCAGTTTGATTATCTCCGAAATTAGCACGTGTGAATATAAGGTCATGTATTTCTAGTCCACAAATTCACGTTGAAGTCACGTATACTGCCTATATCTCATACAGAAGACAAGTCTAACTCACGCATAATGTTCGGTTCCCTGCGTCTACAACGTTCAGCTGAAAACCCCCGTGTTTCACTCACCCGCAGAAACAAACTCAATATCTTCAGTCTGACCGCCAACTGAGGCAATGACAACATTCACGTATTAACTAGAAATACTCAAAACGCTCACAGCGCTGCATCAATTGGCAAACTTCAAAGTGGCTAACAAAGGCGTTTTAGGTCGGAAGGGGGTAAGACAAAAGATTGTGCACAGTCATAGCTCATTAGCGTCCCCTATTAGCCAGTAACAAAACGAGCGGGGGACTGGAGCCGAGTAAGTAAAACTAATTCAATTAATAACTAGTCAAAGTGAGCATTATTTTCCAAAAGAACAAATCAAACTTACTTAGTCTGGAAAGTTTGGTGAACTTTGGCTCAATATTGATGATGCTAGAAGGCATCAAATATGTCAATTTTCCCATACAAACTCTCTTATATTTTATGATAGGCAACTAGTTCCTGTAAAAACTAGTTTTGGTCTGCGTCGGCGGGGAAGATAAACAATGGTATGTAATCAACTAAAGTCGATTGAGGTATGCTAACCGCCGTGGAAAGCGAGTAGCAGCTGACGTTTCGAGCGCTAGCCCTTCGTCAGCCCTTTTGTCCCTCCAAACCATACATTCATTGTAAAATTTTGGAGGGACAAAGAAATTTCAATTGCTTATAATTCGGACAAGATTCACTTGAATCACGTCAAACTTGGCACACATACTAATTTCAACATGCTCTATCATGTGATGAACTTCATTTTAGAATTAGAGTAATTCTTATAAACTCGGTCCCAGTCCCCTGCTCGTTTTGTTACCGGCCAATATAACTGAAGGGCTGTGTGCCACAAGGGACCAAGTGCCCTTTTCAGAATTTTTTTTTTGAAACTATTGTGTACTCATTTTTGTATTTTTAATCGAAATTTCGAAGAAGAAAAAAAACCTTAGCTTGTGGCACACAGCCCTTCAACTGTGGTATGGCTAAGTAGTTATTTGGCTTAGATCTCCAGACCGTTTACCTGCCAACAAGAAGTAGCCAATAACAAAAGGGTTCCTATCTAAGACAAGGTCCACTAAGTTATTCCAGGTCCACTGGAGGACAAACAGAGACATGCTCCAACCTCCAGCTAACAGCATGTACGCACCTCCTTTCTGTTGAAACAAACAAACAAACAGAGTGTATAAAAGACTTCATCGAATCATACATTGATAACATAACATCGTCCATCTTAAAATTTTACAATTTAGATCTGATTTTTAATGTATTACATGAAATCAAACGACAGGCTTCTTTTTAAGAGACGAGAGAGAGGTACAAATGTATCTGGTCTAGTTACACGTACTACGACCCTCTACATAAATGTAGAACGGATTTCGTATGAATGGGCAAGTTATGACAGTTACGCACGGCACGGTTTCCCATTGTTTTTGTCCTTCTGATCCAATCAAATTACTGAATTACAGTACGGTAAAGTTACAGTACGGTAAAGTTACAGTACGACTGAGTATGGTACAGCTAGAGCAGATTTCGATTGGGTGGGACAAACTACAGCACTGACTACAGCACGGTTACCGTACGGCATGCCGTGACATTGAAATGGTTTCCCATTGTTTTTGTCTTTCTGATCCAATCAAATTACAGAGTTATGGTACAGTAAGTTACAGTACGGCTACGGTAATGCTACGGACATGCAGTATTTTGTCCCACTCATACGAAATCTGCCCTATTGTCCTGTCGTAACATTGAAACATTGACATGGTTTTCCTATTGTTTTTGTCTTTCTGATCCAATCAAATTACAGAGATGCAGTACAGTAAGTTACAGTACGGCTACGGAAAGGCTACGAACATGCAGTATTTTGTCCCACTCATACGAAATCTGCTCTAACAGAACATGTTACTTACGGATGGGACCAGTCGGTGCAATATGAACACAGCCAGGAGAAGAGATACAACAACGCCAAGGACGATACCCGATCCATAAAAGAACGTAACACTTCTGTGATGCAACAAAGAAAATATATACAATTGTATGAGCCAATGACATGCAACATTATGCTGTGTTTTCTGCGGGCAATACAGTTGTTACAATTCTAGGCTGGAGCCGTGTGTGAGCCCGGACTCATGCAAGGATAGAAAATAGAACCTGTTACAATTGAGTTCAGAAAGTTAGCATATACATGTATGTACGAATTTTCCAAACATACATGTAACTTTTCATACACAGTACACTAATGTTACTGCAGGGTATAACAAATAAAAACAAAACAAAAGCAAAATAGCAAACACTTCTTTGTGATGCTTTATTATTTGTGAAGATCGAGGGATATATTACTGTGATTTTTCAATTTTTGGAAAATTGGTCGCGTTTTTGATTTCTAGTATTTGGATATGAAACATTTCAACAAAGCAGACTTAAAGGCTCTACATGCATTGTGGTGACAAATTGTCAAGTATAATTCACCCATTAAAACTTATATTTCCTTCCATGCCAGTAGATAAAGCAATTTAAAATAGTGACGTTTTCCACGTACAACTGTACTACTAGAATAGCTGTCTTAACTTGATAATTTTGCATTATGGTATTAACTTTAAATGCAGTTACCGGCTGAGTCTGTCTGCTTCCCAGAACAACACCAAACCTAAGATGAACACTATCACGTATTGCCAGTGAATTACTGCAATTAGAAAAGCATTTGTACATTATAACATCAACTGTTACACTGAACAAACAATGATTAAATTACTAACACTCTTACAGACATGTGCTCTTAACTTAAAGTGTGCATTGAGTTTTATGTAGTAGCCAAGTTCCTACATAATCAGAAAAATCTTCAGAGACAAAATTAAATAGTGAACTTGTACTATTAGTAAGTGGTCACATGACCTTGTCAATAACAAAATGGTGCTAGTACAATATGGATGCTAGAAATGGAAAGACTGAGTGAAAATTAGTAACCAAAGCAAGTTTTAGGCTCATACGTAATAATAATAATAATAATAATAATATTTTGACAGGAAAGCTCCACTCACAATTTGTGATTTTCAGGGAGGTCCTGTATTAAAAATATAAATTTCACTAATATATGGAAAACAGAAAAGATAAATGGTTGAGATAAAGTAGAAATAGAACAAGGATTATTATGAAATTAAGTTATGTGCCAGTAAGATTTAAAAATTGATAATGTAGTTGATTGTATAACTTCAGAGTCTAAAGAGTTCCAGTCTAATAGTGCATGTACCCATTACATGTGTATACCTCTTTAAAATTGTACTGAAGCGAAGACAATTTTTTGGGAATCTCCAAATTTAACAGCCAATCACCCTCCAGGCTGTTAAATTTGGCAATTAAAAAAATGTGCTTCAGTTTTAAAGATATATTGAACCTAAAACTTGCCTTGTTACTAATTTCCATTCGCTCTTTCCATATCTTGCATTCACATTGTACATGTACTTGCACCATTTTTTGATAATTAATTGAAAATTGAAGGTAATGTGACCTATTGTTCAGACTATAAACTGCAGGCACAATACTGCCATATTAGCATTGTCCTTTATATAAGGGTAACTTGATCTGCTTGCAAGGATACACAGTCAAATGTTTTACACATGTAATACGATGATAAGTCAGAATAATACCTTGCCATGAAACATAATAATATATTATATTAATCACAAAACAGATTCAATTGAATGTATATAAATGTACTTAATACGTAAATGCTCTGATTGGCTGTTCAAGTGTGTACACATGACGCTATACAGCTGTAATTAGGTTATATAGCTGGCCTGCTAAAGGCTCTTCAAGATGTTTTTTTGTCCAACAGGTACTGGTAATCCAATCTAACCCAATCTAAAAGAGCCACCCAGAAGAGCTGCTAGCAGGCTATTAGTATACATGTATTGTAAGGGCATGATTAAAAGGAGCCAAGAAGTCATTTTAAAATTAGTCTACTTGCAGACTCTTCCATAGGAGGGGGGGAGGTGCATGTTTGCATAATGTAATATTGTATTTTATTTAACAAATAAAAGATAGTTCTCCTTGTTATATAACAAAACAATGCACGCTCGAGGTCTTGAAAAACTGCAGATGCACGAGTGTAACGCGAGTGCATAGCAGCTTTTCAAGACCTCGAAAGTGCATTATAGTGAACTCACACTTAAAATGCAAGTCGTTATTTTTTATTTTTTATTTCATGTCAGACGGCTTCTGCGCATGCGTTAAAGGTCAAATTCAAACCAATCAGATTGCACTGTGCTGGTCACGCAACAATCGCCAGGTTAATGTATTTACATAAGTGAATACAGTAAATCAAAATGGTCGACCCGCGAGGGCGAAAGCCTTCCAACAGGCTCAGGATATTTCAACTGGCGCTCTTGTTGACCATAAAAATACATGAACAACCAGGAGCCGTAATACATTCGATCAGCGCTGTTTGGACAGATCCAATGTACATTTAGAAACGTAAGCGAAATACAATATCCAAACACGTTTGGATATCAACGGGTATCGAATTATCATCAAAGGTTAGATCTCGTCAGGCGCGCTCAGATAAGAAAGTTCAAAGCTCTCAGACAAGGCGAGACAAGGAGATATCACTTTCAATGAGTCATTGTCGGAAATCTATTCCATCGTGGGCGGTCTTGTACAGCTAAGGCATGTTTTACGACAGAATAACCAGAGTCTTTCTACTGGATTGAGAGCTCGAGACATTATACATGTCGGCTAATATGGGGAAAACTGAAACAAAGGATGAACTTTGACGGCAGAAACCCTCAATTGAGCCAAGCGGAATATTTACATGATCCGCTAAGATTTTTACAAATCTTAGTTAAGCAGATGTTTTCAGTGTATGCCAACTGAAATGCGGCAACTACACGAACAAGAAGCATGAACTGCCAGCAACGAGAGAGGAAAAAGTATTTGAAATGCACAGCGCTAGCTGAAATAGGGCATATATATAATATCTGAGACGTTAAATTACGTTACTGTGAAGAGGATCAAAATTCAAGTTTTGTAGCTTGAGACTGTCTCAGTTCTGCCGTGACTTGTGAGAGACATTGGAAAAGATCTAGCTGTTTCATTCAGACACTGGCAAATTTATTGAAAGCTACGGGCTTACTTTATGAGATTATTATTCATTGTGGAATGAAAGGAAACAGGTTAGCTGAAAGTTAAGTTCGAGGTAGGCTTCGACTTTCATTCCGATTCAGTGCATATGTGCACGAAGGTGGGTGCTGTATACTCAACAACACTACCAAAAGATCCAAAACGAAAGTTCAGTTACGTAAGTACTGTAAGTAAACTCTTTTTGATTTGAATAAATTTCCTCTCAGTTTGTCTGTTAATGTACTTTTCCTTCTAATTATCGCTTTATTTAACATCTGTGATTTAGAGTATGCGTACCTCAGAATAAATTATTTGAAAGGTCAACTGAATTCTTGTGTCGATAAGCGCAAATGTTTTTGTGTGAAACAGTCTGTGTATATGAGAAGCGGCTTAATAGAAGAGCTTTCTCATTTATAGGAATTACAATTTTTTTTCTTGCTATGAAATTTATGTTTCATTTCACATTTATTCATACAGTTTTAGCCGGACATTTCCCCGAGTTTTTGATCTATTTTCAATCAAATTCAAAGTCTGAATATGTCATTGTATTGCATTTATACACTTGAATTGCCAGTATTCTGTTGTTCAAATCCTGCGTTATCATAGTCATGCCATAAAAGCGATTAATAAATGTAGACCAGTCTGTTTTTTTGACGTTCTCACTGGCGAATTAAAGCACGACTTGATACTTAAAGAGGATTTCAAATGAAAGTTTATTTCATCTTCAATCTCATGTGGCCCGAGTGAAAGCCCAGATGGGCTCTTGTTTTGTTATATAACAAGGAGAACCATCTTTTATTTGTTTTATAATATAAACTTCAATGTAGACGAAGGAAATAAAGCTATCTTTAGAACCCGCGTAAAAATCTAAAAGCAAACTGACGACAGCGAAAACCCCATTTTAATGTACTAGACTTGTTTACAACTTTTTTCGTCACTGATTGGTTCAATTGTGACAGCTTGACATTGACGATCTGTCAGCTTGTTTCTTATTGGATGAAGTAACCTAGCTGCTAAGAATAGAATGTGTCAATCGATAAAAGTGAAAGACAGAAATTGCAAGAGCCGGCAAATGAAATGGGTTGTAATATTGTCATCTGGTTAAAACTGTTGCAGGAAACAAAGTGTTTTCTGGTCAGCACAGGAGATGTTTAATAATCTGCACATTGTGATAGTACAAGGCATTGAAAATGCCTGATGGTAAAGCATTCAGAGAGAAAGCGTTTACTTAGCGAATTAGTGAGTTCAGGATTGCCGACTATTTTCTACAACAACTGCATAGTTGATGTCCACTGATTACTGATTATGTGGTCAGACTGAAGAAGGATATTTTCTTTATCCCAAGGAACAGACTGTTGTATACAGTTATAACTGCTGCTCTGATGGCCGTATTGCGTAGCTTTTGAGGCTCTCTTCATTGGCATGGCCACTATACACATGAATGATAATCTACTCTTTTGAAATTCTGCCAGTTCTGGGTTCTCTGCAAGTTTTATCGCCCGTTTTTCATTCAGGGACATTCAGGAATCTCTCAAACGAAATCCCATTGTATTCTTCACAATTCACTGTTCAGGTTTCAGCATAAAGCAGGCTTATTACAGTTACCGTCGAGTTATTGGTGAGTCATGTCTTGTTGTTGTGTTGTCACTTTTCTCTCCTTTTAATAATACACCAAGCTGTTAGAAAAACCACATTTTTTCTTAAATTCAATAATTTTTTATATCAAACTCAATGAGTAACACTGTATTAGAATGTGGACAATTTGCTTTTCTCAACTTCAAACGTTTTAGCATCCCATTTTGTGGTTGCTTTCAGAGTACGAAGCCGATGCTAAATTCTCTCGCCAATCATTTTCTTTTAGTTTTGGTAAGTGACTTTTATTTTCCTCTTCTTCAACACACTTTAACAACTCAAAGTCGGACATGCTTTCTTCCCAGTCTATGAAATTATCTCTGTTAGCTATATAAACTCGCGAAAAACAATCACCGATATGTTTTGTTTTGATTGGATTCTTTGAGCGTGCTTGATTTTTTCTTGAGCGTGCATTTATAACAAAATCAAGCACGCTGAGCATCCAATCAAATTGCACGTTCTTAGGATGATCCCATAATTTATATTATAAATAAAGTTAACATAAAAAACTATTTTCTATTTCTTAAATTTGAACTGAAAACATAAACATTATTTCATAATTAATAAATTACATATAAATTATATACATGTATGGTAATCATGTCACTACATGACTTGTACTTTATGACCAACCAACATGTGTCGGTCGACTGTCAGCCATTTAACGACTGTTATTTGGTCGACTGTTGACAGTGAGTTGGTGATGGTCGCTCGTTAGTCAGCCGATAGCAGGCCATTTAATGGCTGTGCGTAGGTCAACAGTTTTCTTGTCCTTGATGTTCCATGTGTCGGCCAACACATGGCCATTAAACAACCAACTGTCGGTTGACTATCAGTGAAGCGTTGGTCAAGTGTCGGACTGAATTGCCAGGGGGGACCAGGGGATCAGGGACTGTGTAACTGCCCTGAGGTCTCATTAACCCCTGACCCTTATTTTCAGACCAAAATATAATTTATTTCCCATACCGTTCTCAGCCTGGCCACTTAAACTCCAAAATCTGTACACGTGGTCTACATGTATATTATAATTTATTATATGCACCAAGCTGCCTTTACTCATGCTACATGTATCTATAATCCAATGATATTTTTCATTCTCAATTGATTTTATTATCTTTCTCAATTGATTTTGAAGATCAAATTATGTCAAAATTTTGAGAAACTAAGTGAGAAATCAATTAACATACATGTGTGGTCTCATACAATGTACATGTACATGTACTTCCATGTCAAAATCATACCCTAGTCCAGACGAGTAGCACAGAACCTCTCAAGACCTGTATTCTGATTGCACCCATAATACTATACTTCTATTGTTTTTGTACTGCACTTTCTAAAGGTTAGGGTGTTTTCTATTGTTGGGTATAGGCCAATACTGTCGTTCGTTTTGATTAGTTCCACCTGACCCATCCAGACTGAAGGCAAAACGTATTACCATCATTATTTCAATAAAACAGCTTGAAAACCATACCCTTTGGGGTGATACATAATTACCCAGAATATATTATTATATACATGCTTAAGTTACAGTCCCTGTCAAAAGTTTTTCACACCGTACGAACCACATGTGGTAGCATGTGCCACATGTGTTTACCACTTTCGGTAAAATGAATGTGGCGAAATGTGGCGAAGCGAAATTGGTGACTGAACCAATTTCGGTAAAACGAAATCGGTGACTGAACCACTTTTGGTAAAACGCAATCGGTGACCAAACCACTTTCAGTAAAACGAAATCAGTGACTCTACCACCTTCAGTAAAACGAATTCGGTGACTCTACCACCTTCGGTACAATGAATTCGGATAGTCATCATGTTATGTAAATATGGCGCTACGTACGCGATCAATTCTAGTTTAGTTTTCGCAAATTTCCCAGTGAACATGTAGTTTCTGCCTTCATTTGATTTCATCGACGTTTCATCAAATAAGAAGATGAAGTGAAAGAATTAGACGTCAGTTTATAAGTACCTGACCAGTCTGTATGATGGCCATTTGAATTTCATTCTCTTCATGTCGGCTTTGGCAAACTACATTTACACTGCAAAACGACGATAATGCACATCAACTTAATCATGTTTTTCTTCATTTATTCTCTTAATGGGTGGAGACATCGTATTTTTGAGCTGAAATATTAAAAATCAAACCTGTTTGCAGCTTGTTGACGTCTAGTTCAAACTCAGATACCTACTAGCCTCGTCCCCAGGCTCTTCGTTTATATGAGACGACTGAGTAGAAGCCTGGGGACGATGCTAAGGTTGACCAATGAGAAGAATCAGTTCCTACACTAATTAGTATGCACATTGCATGCTCATTCATTTACTTCCTGTAAACCACACATCCAGGATGCTTCGGGGCACTAGATTATGAACGAATGGCAGTCATTTGTTAAAATAGTTTGTGGCGTAAGTTTAAGGTTCTATATTCATGCCAGTTCCATTTTTTTTTCAGTACAGTTTATCAGTAAGGTTATCAGAAGAAATAGGAAGGAGAGAAATGCTCTCGCCGCTGTTTGATGATCACGCCAGGACACCGACCTGACGCTTCGCCGACAATTTGAAATTGGAGCTTTTTCTACAATCAAAACACCAATAATTATTGCTGTGCCGATATATCGTTTCAAGAAAGACAAAACGAGATATCATTTTAGGAATCTAAATTGTAAAAATCACTTTAGTCGCAAGCAGTGAACTACAAGTAACAACTTGTAGACTGTCTTGACCTGCAATGTTTGGCGAAGCGAAATCGGTGACTGAACCACTTTCGGTAAAACGAAATCGGTGACTGAACCACTTCCAGTAAAACGAAATCGGTGACTCTACCACTTTCGGTAAAACGAATTCAGTGACTTTACCACCTTCAGTAAAACAAATTCAGTGTCTTTACCACCTTCGGTAAAACGAATTCGGTCTTAAAACGAATGGAGTTCACCGAACGAAATCTACCACATGTGGTTACCAAATCTTCGTTTTACCGAAGCACATACGGTACCGTATACGGTTGAAAAACTTTTGACAGGGACTGTACATTGTAATATATTAATAATATGGCAATAACCCCATGATACATTCGTACCTTTAAGTTCTATGTTAACATCATATTTGGCAGATTTCCTTCCATCTAGGAGTTGAATACCAAAGCAGGATGTTCCAAATGGTGACATATTTAACTCATCTGAGGTCAAAACATCAAGATCACCAACCCAGGAGAGCATGCGCCTTGCAAAGGATGGGTCCCTGGCTTCATACAGGGCAGGGCAGCTTAAACACAACATACATATACAGTCAAAAACTGAATCCTAAAATCAACCCAACGTACGTCTGTACAAGCATGTATTTGAAATAAATAGGTTCTGCTATTTTATTTTACTGTGTTGCACGTTTAGGAAGAGAAAATCCGAAAACCTTCCTCACAGGCTCCACTATGTACAGATGGCTCTTGTAATTTGTGACGTCAGGTAAGGGGAATAAATTAGTTTTGCCAATTGATCCCCGACATTGCATAGCGGGCCTAACATATGGCTTCTAATTGCGGACCATTGTGTTTTCTTTGTGCTGGACGTGTGATTGTTTTTCCTTGGTATGTGTGACTTACGATATGGGGAAATTAATTTGCACTGAATTGAGCCACCTCACAATATAGATCTTTCAGCGGAAAATCGAACTCTCCTCATAGATGCACAACACACAAAAATAAAATTGCAGGACTTTAATTTCTTTCGAATACATCTTTGTATAGATGTTGGGTTGATTTTAGGGTTCAGTTCCCCTTTAATGACTAATATTTGCAGGGATTTAGATACTGGTAATAGCCAGGCAATGGACCACGTACTGCAACACATGAATATAAAACTAGCTAGTGTAGCTTATTTTCAATAACAGCCTTTTTTTAAGCTAATTACATGTAATTGAAACAGAAACATGTTTTTAAAGCATTTATAATTATTTAACGTTTTCATGCCCACATACGGAATTTTCCGTATTTTACTGGTTACTTGTTTTGGGAGTTTCAGTCTGACAAAGTTTAAAGAGCTAGGCCCTGAGATTCTCACAATTAACCATAATGTATAGACAAGTGATCCTAGTGAACTGCATTGGGCAATTGTTAACAAAGAATAATTTCATCTAAATCCTCCTTTCTTTGCATAAGTTAACTACAGGTTACATTATTTCATTTCAGAAAAAGACTAAAATAGCACTTCCAAAAATAATTATTTCTCCTCAGATTCTACATTTTCTCTCAAAAATGCATATTTCACATAAAATTTAGAGTTTCATGTTTGCACTTAAACCTCACTTTCGGTCTCCCAACACCTAAACTTGCCCAGAACCAAGCCATTCAGACTGTCCACAAGCACTTCACAGCAAGCTAAATTCATCCATAATGACCGCAAAGCATGCCGGGAAATCCTACCAAACAGTGACATGGCCCTTCCCCCATCTTCATTCTTCAAAATATAGAAGAAGTCTAAAGCCATTTCAACCTAATTATAATACCTTCATATTGGAATCAATGGCAAGTAAATCTTGTCCAATATTCAAAAAAAGCTATGATAGGTGGCTCCAGACCCCCATTTATAAAGCCCACGCTAAAGTGACAGAAGACGTCCTGGCCCATTCACAAGTGGCAAATGAGGCTCTTTCTCCATCACCATAAACTGGCACAGACTTGGTTCTTTGAGAAAGTGCTGATTGAAGCTCTCATCAGACTTAATGATGTCCTCCAGCACTCTATAAATGGTGAAAAAGGCTTAAAGTGCCACTACAACGAAAATTTACCATTTCGATTTGCCACTTTTTCAGTGTCTATAGGTCAATCAGTATTAGAAATATCCGAAATAGTAAAAAATATTCCCAAATGGGCATGTTAAACCACAACTTTTAGGAGAGTTTACCGGTAAAATCCTGCCCGCCATTACTGGAAGCCGTTCCCTTTGTTCAGCTTTAAACAAAGGTTTATTCACCGGAAGTGATGTCATACACTTAACACGACAACCTCGTGGCGCGAAATAGTGTGCATAAAAAAGTAGCCAACCTCGCAAAGATAAATATAGCTTTCTTCTTATGTACGTGAAGACATTTTTAGTAGAAATATGCCTCCAGGCGTTGTGTTCTGCAGGTGAGCGTTAAGTGTATGACATCACTTCCGGTGAATAAACCTTTGTTTAAAGCTGAACAAAGGGAACGGCTTCCAGTAATGGCGGACGTGTAGATTCAATATTCGGAGCTAAAAAAATAGACTTCCTGTCGTTGTATCGAAAAACAATTTGAACTGGTAATAATATATGAACTCTACTTTATGAATATGCAAAAACATTGATATGTCAAAATTTGATGGTAGGGGCACTTTAAAAAAGCCTGAAATTCTCTGTATTCCTCCAAACAAACACAACTGCTTTCAAAATGGCCGTCTAAAAACTTTGAGCCCCCAGTATTGTAGGTCAGTTGAAAATTTCATGGAAACAATGACTGTAGTTTACTTAGGGAGACGGGGGGGGGGGGGGGGGGGAGGGTTCTTTTCGGTCTAGAAATAGCTAAAAATTGGTTCCAAAAACTTGGGCCTGAACACGTTTTTTTAAGCAGGGTAACTAGGGTTACAAAAGTAATTTTCATCTAGGCCCTAGAATACTAATATAATATAATAATACTGGTTTATTACCACAGTGACTACACTAAAATATGCTTAAATGTAAGTTCTATAGATAATACAAGCTAAGTAAAACTAAAATAACACTAATTAAGCTAAAACCTGAATACTACTATACATGTACACAAACATTATAATAACTATATGATGATTAGGTGATGAGAGAGAAGAAAAAAAATCACAGTTTTTCTTTAGATTATAGATAGATAGATAGTTGACCTTTATTTATGAGCACGATAATTGTTAAAGCTATAATAAATGCTAAATAATGGGAATGCAACACTTCAGGTGTAACTATACATGTACATGTCAGCTCTAAAGTTGGCTGTTGACGCATGACTTTGGCACAACCTAGAGACAAATCACAAAATAAAGAATAATTATCTCTGAAAATAGTGGCTAAAAATAATTGATATTTTGCACATGTATGGTACTAAGGAAAATACACATCAATGTGCAAATCATGATGTTCCCATGGAAACACTCTTGGCCCCAGGCTCATTTGACCTTGAACATAAAATAATATCTGATTGTAATTTATGACTCTGTTCACCAAAACAATTTTATTTAAACCTTGCATATACAATGCCAGTACATTGTTTGTAATTGTCTGATGCACCAACAGCAGTAAATTGTACATTACGAAGGAGAAATGAAGGAATTTATTTTTATCATGAAAGTGGCCTGGGGACAAGAGTGTTTCCATGGCAACATCATGATTTGCACATTGATGTGTATTTCCTTAGTACCATACATGTGCAAAGTATCAATTATTTTTAGCCACTATTTTCAGAGATTTTCTTTATTTTGTGATGTCTCCATGGCAGGTTGTGTCAAGGTCATGACGACACAGTTAATCTTAATTTACATATTACAAAAACCTGAATATCTCTGGAACGAGATGATCGAGTTGTTCACAAACGGAAAACACCATCCTTCCTCATTTTGAAAGGACTTTCAAATAAGATCAACTTATTTTTCATTTCATTAATACACTTTAAGATTTGAGCTTGGAGAAGGCCATCTTTAAGTAATTCTTGCAGAAAGAGGAGTGTAGAACTGAACATAATTATAATAATACATTTATTTAATGGCCCTTCTATAACTACAATTTGGCCTTGTTATCTCTAAAATTCTCTACATCCCTGTATGCAAGCAATCAGTCAATCTACTGATAACTTTTACTTACTGGTAGTAGCATTAATTACATGTAGATTATTAAATTAAATCGTACTGTCTTAATATTATGCATATAAAGTTTTATTTTTTTATTTTTAGTAAATTTAATAACTATACTTGCCCACCTTTTTGCTTGATAAAGTTGAGTACCATCAAGTTTAAATTTAAGAGTGACCTTTACACTACTCCAGATCTGATTCAATGCAACTTCTGAATGTCCTTTGATGCATATACCAAGGAAATCATCTTGTCCTTTGTGCATTGTAGAAAATTTATATGACTTTGGATTTCTATGCAAGGTCTCAACTATCACATCTGAAATATATAATTTAGTACATCATTTTGATCAATATCTTTAGTAATAGTGTATATTTTTATCAATATTCAATTTAGTATATATATACATACAGTATGTGTAAGAGTAATTGTAAATGAAATTAATAATTCATAAGGGCGATAGCCAATCCAAAGCATTCAAGTCACATGACTGTATACCTCTGTGTATCCCCATACAGTATATCAGCTAAACAATCGAACTTTAGCTAATTAGTATTTATCAGATATACAGAATATACTAATTAGATTATTAAGTACTATTCTGTACTTGATACAGAATTCTAACTAATGAGTAACGTACTACTCTATGCTAATTAGTATTATGTTAATTGAATAAAAAAAAACAATTAAGCCAGTTAGAATGAGTCTTTCTAGTTCTAGTTTATAGTATTCTTGTACCTGATACATAATTATTATGTTCGGGAATGTACTACACTACAATTCTCAGTCACTAGCATCCAGAATATAACCTGGCTTACTCTCATTAAACCATATTTTTTAATAGAGGGTTAGGTTAATAATAGATGGTTAGCAAACCCAGCAAACTACATGCTGTGCTTCCTAACCATTCCCCTCTAATGGGATATGCTAACACAACTTGGCTGGGAGTCTCTACAAAACAGAAGGAGGGCACCGAGGCTCTGCATGATGTATAAGATACATAATGGCCTTGTTGCCATGGATGCAAAGGAATTTATGACACCACTTAAGATAGTGACCGTCTGGTCAACTCTCAAGGTTATGAAGTGCCATAATATATTGCTCCAAAACAAATTACCACGTTCTCTTATTTCCCAAGAACAATACGGGACTGGAACAGCCTCCCAGAAAACACGGTGCTCTCTCCCAACCTGAACACTTTTAAGGAAAGACTGCATGCATGTGGCCTGCCATGGACCATGCTGACCGCCATTGAACTCAATTTATTTTATTATATTTAAGGCATCACCATTTTTTTTTCTGTTTCCCATTGCCTAGGCTCTCAATAGGTGGGTCGGTCGGTCGGTCGAAAAATAAATGGCAGAGCGGAACTGGTCCTTAATGAAGGCTAGGCTACTAAGTAATGCATGCTTGCCTGGTTACCATGCTGTCTGGGAAACTGCAGAAGATGTCAAGATTGTCTTCCAGATATAGCACCGTTGTGTGGTCAGAAACGGAAAAGAATCATTGTTCCGCAGCTCAAAGTGTTCCAAGGAAATGCTTCCTTTGCAATGTGTTTGAGAGTTTCTGTACGGGCGAACTGACATTTTTGTTTCATTCCTTTTACATGTATGTTATGCAAAATTGTAAACCTAGTGCCTGCATGCATGCATGCATGCATGGTGTATGCAGAGAAAATTGAGAACCAGTCATAGCAGCGCCAACTCGCCAAGGAAGTAGTAGCTTCATGTGATGTAGCCACAATGTGGTATTTTGAGAGAATACATCAAGTAAAATACATTTAAATGGCCTAAGAAGACGTTAACGCTGTTTTCTTTTACGTTTTGTTTTGTTTTCTAATTTTTTTGTTTTTGCTTTTTTAAAAATCAGGGTTGGTCGGGCAATGGGAAATGAAAAAAAAAATAGGGATGGCCTTAAGCACCGACATCACACTTATACATGTATATATATCCAAATATTATTATACTGTTATTTAATATTAACTTATAGCACCTGCACTGCACTTACGAACACTCACTAGAATCTTCTATTACAGAAGGAGGTGAGTTTTATTGGAAGGAGAAGAAGAAGAACTTCAAAGGGACTAACAAAGGTGCTGTGATTTCTGTTGGAAGGGGTATAAAATTAAGACAAAGGATTGTGCACGGTCATAGTTCATTAGCGTCCCCTGAACGACTGAACCCACATGTTTCCATTGGCTGATTGACTAACATATTCCAATATCTATTGTGTTTTGTGTACGATCGCGGTTGAAAAAAGCGAACAAAGACATATACAACAAAGAAGGTCGCTGGGTTTCACAACTGCTTGCTCAACTAAACCTGAGACATTAATTTTCGAATCGGGCAACTAAGAATGACCAATATTTGGATATTACACTCTCTGAATTTCTAACGAGACCTGAAACAACCATGGCCATGGGGGCTGATCAAAGCCAGGTCCCGGCTAATCCACAGATCGAATTGGAATTTAGCGTGTTGGTTTATGCGGAGGGAGGAAAACCATATGTGCTAGCCCTCATATCCATGCACTGCAGTAATAAGAGATAATCTAGCTTTCGTCAATAAAAATTAAACATTAACTTACGACAGAACTTTACGTTATGTGCACGACTCAACACACGAGAACAAATTATCGATTGCAACGTGCAAACATCAAACAAAATTATGAACGGACAATGCTAGCCACTTTTAGAAATACTAACCATTACATTTACGCGTTTGTGTATCATCATCAGCATCACAAAAGGTCAACAGAAACAAAACACATATAAATAAAACTGAAGCACGAAGCTGACATGTTTCCACCATATTTTAAAAATCTGTGCGTATAACCGCTGATTGAATCAGGCGGCTCAATGGCTATATGGGATCCCTGTGGACCCAACCACAGGCCGCCCAAGTTCTTACACGGCAAATAAAGGAAGAAGGCTTACTTGAAGTTGTTTTGTCGTTCTATTTGTGTTCAGGTCGCTACTGAACGGTGTTTTATTAGAAGTCTTGAAATTGGAGGAAACTGGGGGGGGGGGAGGGGGGGGGAGGGGGGGGGGAGGGGGGGCGGGGGAGGGGGAGCAAAATGATTAATTTCGGTGGCATGGTAAGAAGAGGCAGAAAACAATACTCAATTTTAACGGGACCTGACACAACCATAGGGGCTGATCCAGCTAAACCACAGATCGAATTGGAATTAACTGTGCTAGTTTTTGTGGAGGTAGGAAAACGAAAAACCGGGAGAAAAACTTTCGGAGCAAGGAAGAGATACGAACTCCCTTCCCTTCTCTGGGGGGGGGGGGGGGGGCACTTGTATAAAAAATAGCTCTAAAATCCGGATTGTCAAGTTATCACCCATATTATCCCTGTTTGATTATTCTGAGTATTCTGTAACCCGGAATGCGATATACCGTAAGAAAAATCCGAACCTGAAATCGGAATTAGGCTCAAACTCGTTCAGACCCGGTACTGCCGCGCATAAACATTATACGTGATAATCAAGAGTGTCCCCCACAAAATATAGGAAAACTGCTAGAAGTGTTTTATTCTTGAAGTGTAAAAGCGCGTTCGAGTGACCGTATTCCAATAGACGAATAGATAGAATACTCTCTGGAAATCACTGGTTCAGGCACATTTTGCACAGACTATAAGATATCCTGAATATCACATGTCTGCAAGCATTTGTTACGTGACAATAATCACGCAACTTATTTTTTATTTTATTTTGTCATTGAAGTCTAAATTTTATCTACTATGAATATCATGTTAATTAATTGTAGACAGTCTTCAAGTGCTAGTGTCTCAAAATGAGCAACCTTTGGAACTAGGAGAAATGAATATGCTTAGGTTGTACTTAATTTACACTTTTGGCTACGCAGTTGATTTTGAGCGCTTCGATGAGCTTTTATAATTAAGTGAGTCCATTTTGGGATATCACGAATTACTAGGAACGTTTATGAATTAGTTGCATATTCTTAGTTACGCTTTTTATAGTTAGTTAGTATAGTTAGTATATCGTTAGTCAGTAGTTAGTCTGTAGTTGGTCGGTAGTAGCAGTGTAATGTCATGTGCAAGAAGAAATTAAAAAGAAGCCATAAGTGAAGATCCCGGGTCGTAATCCTCTCGTAACACATTTGTACATTTACCACATCCTGGTAAGCTCCAGTCCCTCCCTGTTAGCTCAGTGGTTAAGCTCCAGTCCGTCCCGGTTAGCTCAGTCAACGCGTTCTCGGGGTTAAAAACAATGATTATCATTATTTGTCAAATCGCTTTAAAATAATGATAATCATTATTTTAAGACAAACCCTAACCATCGGACGAGTTCACGGGTAAACGACGGGTTCTCACTCATCTAGAGCTAGGGTTCACAGGTAAACAAGAAGAGAAGGTAAACGAGAGAAAACTTTTTTTGAGCGCTCCTACTCGGGCTCGAACTCGTAACCGTGAGTATAGACGTCGTGACCACTACACTAAGCGCGTCTACCGCCGTTCGGAATTTGACAATTGTTTATCTTTATCCTTGACTGGTTTTAAGAATAATGATTGTCATTGTTTTGAAGTGATTTGACAATTAATAATAATCATTGTTTTAACCTCGAGGTTGTGTTGGCTCAGTGGTTAAGCTCCAGTCCCTCCCGGTTAGCTCAGTGGTTAAGCTCCAGTCCCTCCCGGTTAGCTCAGTGGTTAAGCTCTAGTCCCTCCCGGTTAGCTCAGTGGTTAAGCTCCGGTCTGTCGTGCGAGAGGTCGCGGGTTCAAACCCGGCCAGACCAACACTCAGGGTTTTAAAATAATTGAGCAGGTGCTACCTTTGTGAAACAATTTCGTTCACGAGCTGCAAATGGTTCGTCGACCTTCACGTCTTCTCGGATAAGGACGTTAAATCGTTGGTACATCAGTGAATGAAGAGCTACCTCGTGGATATGCCACTGGTTAATCCCATTATTATTAATATATTATTATTATTACATTTAAGCCCGGTTTACACGACAAGCATTTTGGGTGCGGCACATTTTTTAAGCCTGGTTCACACTTGCGACGCAAAGCGCAAGAAACATACGCAGACACAGTGCCGTAATTTAACAA
The DNA here is from genome assembly GCA_030867875.1 of Actinernus sp. WN-2022. Classification (NCBI taxonomy): domain Eukaryota; kingdom Metazoa; phylum Cnidaria; class Anthozoa; order Actiniaria; family Actinernidae; genus Actinernus; species Actinernus sp. WN-2022. Next base: position 5,291 of record JAOWCC010001613.1, on the reverse strand, counting down.
ATAGAAGAACGCTCGAGGTCTGATTTTGAAAAACTGCAGATGCACGAGCGGAACGCGAGTGCATTTAGTAGCTTTTCTGACCTCGAAAGTGCATTATTTTGTTATAGGACAGGAGAACCATCTTCTATTTGTTTTATAATATAACAATCGATCTACACGGGAAGAAATTCTCGAGCGTGCATATAAGAATGAAATGAAATCGCGCGTTCTTAAAATGCTCCCGTAATCTATATATATTGTAATGTGAGATTACTGCGTCTGTGTATGTTGCTTGCGCTTATGCTTGCGCCGCTAGTGTGAATCAGACTTTAGTATTCTAGTATCTAAAAAGGTATATATGTATGTAAGCGATTTGTAGTGATCATGTGTATTCTTATTTCCGAATACTGTCGATCAAACTCACCCTAAGTTCGGTTTTGCTTGTTACTCTTATGTACTTGCATTAAATCGGTTAAATAGGGTAGTATTAAGAAACAGCACAACAAGAACGTTCATCTCGAGGGTGCTTTTATTTCTCTCTATAAATTTTTAACTATAAGAGTTTGAAACCTTGTTTGTCTGGATACGAATTCGCTTACTAAAAAAGCTTTCCTGCCATATTTATTGATCTTGATCACATATGTAACCTCGCTCTGATAGAACTGGCGAAGTTACCGGGACTTTAACGTAACTCGGTCGGACCAGGAGTATATTACACAGGAGTGTTCCTGTGCCCTTGTGTTGGCCCCAACACAGTAGATGGTATGTCTCTTCTCTGGATACAAATTCGCTTACTAAAAAGCTTTCCTGCCATATTTATTGATCTTGATCACATATGTAACCTCGCTCTGATAGAACTGGCGAAGTTTACCGGGACTTTAACGTAACTCGGTCGGACCAGGAGTATATTACACAGGAGTGTTCCTGTGCCCTTGTGTTGGCCCCCAATACAGTAGATGGTGTGTCTATTTATAGTCGCGCCTTATTGCGCTTAGTATTTTGTAGCAGTTTGAACCGTGTTAATTACAATTTGTCAGTGCATCCTGATTGATTAAAGTGACGGCCTTTGTTTCTTCTCGCGGGAAACTCTATGCTAATAATAACTCTACCGTCTACAGTGTTGTGTCACAATATAAGGCGGGAAGAGGAACACTCCTATGTAATATACTCCTGGCCGGGCCCAATGATCCCCTCGATTCGCGTCTTCAGAAGGTTGTTCCATACCGGCGCGGGGGCAAGTTATACATGCCTCCGTCACGATTGAGGGTGGTCGGTGAGCACGTATGGGTATGTATGTGAGGCCAAGAGACTAAAATCCTGACCCTGTTTAACCCAAAATCCGAGCTCCAAAACCTGATTGCCCCCTTTTTTGGGGAAGAAACCCTGATGCCTAAAAAAATAACTAACCCCGACCCTGACTGCACCCAAATTAAACTGAAGCCTGACCCTGATCTGCCCAAATCAGGTCAAAACCTGACCCTACCTGTTTTTTAACGACCAAAAAATAGCTGAATCCTTCAATTTTGTGATACAAGCATGAAACTTGGCCAAGTTACTATTAACCCTAAGACAAACATTTTTAGATATGGAGCCAGACCAAATTCCGCCGTACTGCCCAAACTGAGCTCAAAACCCTGACCCACCCCCGCGGCACACACATAATACGTCACAAACAGGAGTACCCCACCCCTCCGGGGGTACGGTGTAGATCGCCTCCTTCGCCGCTCTTTTCAGACCATTCAGACTCTACCATCAGAGCGAGGTTACATATGTGATCAAGGTCAATGAATATGACCGAATGCTTATTTTTTGTAAGCGAATTCGTATCGGGTTTCAAAAATAAGCATTCGGCCATATTCATTGACAGTGAATCTACACAAAATAATATAAATTTCGAGTTTTCACGTGACTTTAACTCGTCGCACATCATCACACAGCTGTTTCTCTCCTGATCTTCTTCCAAATCTGCAATAGCAAAGTGAGATCGGTAGATTGTTTAAAACAAGTGCAAAAACTTTTACCTCCATGAATAAGACTGAATAATATACTTAGCTCCTTTTCTCTGAATACATATTTTCATCAGTGAGATTTTGCATGACGTTTTCTAGACTTAGACAGCTAGATTTTATTGGAAACACCTACATTCACTCGCAAACAATCAGTCAGTCCTGTATCACATGTCATTGACTGCGTTTTAATGACGATGTTTCTCAGTTAAGGAACCCAAGATATATATATATATATATATATATATATATACAGCCGTTTGCAAAATCCTGACCCCCTTACCATATATAAATATATATCAAACATGATATCTAACATTATGGGATGTCATTGCTGATATTTTTTCAAGTTGCCTATCATCAAGGGCTTCAGAAAAAAATATAAGAAGAGGTATCCCAAAATGTTATGATACATTTTTTATATATATTTATTATATGGTGAGGGGGGTCAGAATTTTTGCAAACGGCTGTATATATATGTTATAGTCAAATGTGGTCTGTCACACACTAGCCTAGTAGTCAGTATTCGCTTGTGTTCCCTTATAAAATGAATTAACTTCCAATGAGCTTGACCAAGTGAAATTAAAGACAGAAAACGTGTCGTTTTTTTCAGTCTAGTGACTACCTTCTAGCTCCGTTGGAAAGCATGTTTTCCACTCGTAGCGCGATATTCCAGGTTCTCCGTCAAAGTCACAAGCGTCCAAGAAGCCAACCATTACAACCTTCTCTCTGATCAACCATCCTCTTGACTTCGTGTTCGTCAGCTCATCGTTCTTGTTTACGTCCCGGGTATCAAACTCCCACTGGAAAGAAATGCAACGATGATTCATTTCAGTATTGGTGATAAGCTAGCTTGAATTATTCAGGTGGGATTCTCAAAGTTCGTCAAAGCTCTGACGGACACGCTCGAAACGTCGACTGAAACTCGTTTCCCATGGTTCAAAATTTGGCATTTCCTACATTTTGATTCTGAATGATTATTGTTATATTTTCTCTCCCCGCGTGTCACGTGACCCGATATTTGCTCCCCTGCGAACGTAGCACGCAAGCGCTCCCGCAAAATAAAATATTTCGAAGGTTGTTTTAAAAAGCCAATAAGATGTTTGTTCTAGGATCGGGAACTGTTCTCTTCTCGGAACAGATAATAACCTCGGACAAATATCAGTGCGTAACAGATATGGCGTCATTTTCATGATGTACACTCTCACAGTCATAGCTTTTGACCAATCGTAACGCTTTGTAACTATTTAGTATTATATATATATATATATCATCATTTTAATGCAGTGTTTCGTACCATAATGATGTTTTCTTTCTCTGTTTCTGTAAGTGTGTCAAGTGTAGCTTTTTTCTTCAAGTTCGCTTTAGAATTCTGTTGGTACGCGAGCATAAGCCACTCTAGATAGCGCGAGTTGAACTCCAGCAGTCTTTCCAGAGGGCACATGCGATCCAGAAGCGACCCAGCACCTAGAATAGAGAATAGATGAATAGAGAATAGAGAATAGAGAATAGAGAATAGAGAATAGAGAATAGAGAATAGAGAATAGAGAATAGAGAATAGAGAATAGAGAATAGAGAATAGAGAACATAGTACACACAACTCTACTTAAAAACCCATTCTCACTGGATCTTGCCTTACCTACACCTGAATGGCCCATTTCGAAGTTCATATCATCGCGACGGTCACTCTGTGGTAAACATGGGTTTGTTTTGTTTTGCTTTGTAAAGAAACCCGTGCGTTGCACGAAATCGCCTCACTTCCGTGTTTATCCACAGGGTAACCGTCACGGCCATTGTATGGGTTGGCCGTTTTTGCATGCGGACTGTCTCTAATTTGCCTCACCATCTAACAAAAGCAAACATACTGACTTGCTACCAAGAATATGAACAAAGAAGGCTAAGAAACTGAATTTATAAACGTTTGCCCTGGCGTTGCAGACTTCGTCGGCCCTCCCTCCCTACGCACTCTTAGTGAAACCATCCGAATCAACTCACCATGTTTTGAGCACTTGCCGTTGTGTCTAACAGCAGTGAAGAAGCCATAGCGACACGCAACCTTGTGCATCTCACATTGGTTGTCATAATCCATATAATAGACACTGCACACCGGTTCGTGTTTACTGGGACATGACTCGGGACATTCGCACGTGGTAGAGTTCCCATCCTCACCCACCACACATATGCCACCTCTTTTACAGTGCACGTGCTTACAGAGATCTTGTTAGATATGAAAAAGGAGGAGAACTTGAGTACTTATATATAATTATCTATTTATTGTTGCATTAGGCACTTTTGAATGACTTTCTAAATCTTAAAGATTTACCATTTTATTTTATATTAATTACCTAAATCCAAAAATGGTTTGGTTCAAAGGAATGCTACCCTAATTAGTTTGTTTCCTTTAATTCAGATCAGCCGTGTTGGTTTTATTACTTGAAGAGAGGGTCCTGAAGGGGGGTCCTAAATCCCAGTTCCCAGCCCAATTTTGATCCAAATCCCAGTCATCAAAGTGGGCTAATTCGAGTATTTGTGTCATCAAAGTGGGCTAATTCGAGTATTTGTGTGAAATTATAGAGTCAGAGACTAGCAAGTCTCACAAAGAAGAGAATCCCATTCCCATTTTCCAAAGTGTTTGTCCCATTCCCAGTGGTTAAAATCCCAGTCCAGTGCACGAATCCCATTTTCCCAGCCCAAAAAGAGGCAAATCCCAGCTCCCATTTTACCCTTCAGGACCCTCTGAAGAAATATATGTAGTCTTTTATAGCAATTCTTTAGCTTCCAGAGGATTGGTGGATAGCAGGTCGCCGCTTACAATGCATGCGACTAATAACAATGACAATGACAATAATAATACATAAATATGTTCTTAACCACTGAAACCGGAGCCACTTTGTCAATGAGAACTAAACATATTGCAGAACGAAAATAAAGCATCCCAAAGCCTGTATAAATCCTCTAGCATATCCATGCGATTTTCTTCAATCGAAAGACCGGCGGGGGGGGGGGGGGGGGGGGGGGGGGGGCACTCCCATATATGGACTATACGGGATGATCCGCTGGACAGGGTTTCTAGTCTTAGACGTCTAATGCTTGATGAAGACTATTTAGTTGTGACACTCATTATACAAGATCACAAACACTGACATCCAAGTATAGATAACTTGTCATTTGTCTTATAGAGGGATACAAAATTTTAACTCTGTCTTGAAAAGGGTATGGAAATTTGAGTTTTTGTCTTAAACAGGGTAAGGGGTTTCAGAGCCCCAGCGGCACACCCCTACCCAACTTTGAGTAGAGTACCCCACC
>JAOWCC010001612.1:0-127351 GCA_030867875.1 Actinernus sp. WN-2022 | reverse complement strand
ATATGGCCGATCTAGAAGTTGATGCCCACTTTTCTGAGCCCCGCCTACCCAGAATGCAGTGTGATCCAACCGGAAGTCCGGAACTCCTGATGCATGTATGGTGACTGGTTCGATTTTGAGTAGCAATAGGGAGCTAGAAACTGGAGAAACCAAGCATTCAACTCTTTGTTTATTTAGCGGGCGGCAGATGTTAGACAATGGTGGCCCACCAGTTGAAACAAAGACTTGAAAAACTGCGCACGAACCGTAAAATGATCTATAGGTGTAAAGCAAGCAGAACAACAGGGCAGTAGCCATTCGGGTACTGAAGAACTTGCCCAAGCTAATAGGCCTTTTGCAGGAATCAGTCACGTGCTGACATATCACTTCAATAACCAATGAATTGAGCTCGTGATCCCATGGGAAAGGCTTTACTGGAAACAGTCACGTGCTGATATATCACTTCAATAACCAATGAATTGAGCTCGTGATCCCATGGGAAAGGCTTTACTGGAAACAGTCACGTGCTGATATATCACTTCAATAATCAATGAATTGAGCTCGTGATCCCATGGGAAAGGCTTTACTGGAAACAGTCACGTGCTGACATATCACTTCAATAACCAATGAATTGAGCTCGTGATCCCATGGGAAAGGCTTTACTGGAAACAGTCACGTGCTGACATATCACTTCAATAACCAATGAATTGAGCTCGTGATCCCATGGGAAAGGCTTTACTGGAAACATTCACGTGCTGATATATCACTTCAATAATCAATGAATTGAGCTCGTGATCCCATGGGAAAGGCTTTACTGGAAACAGTCACGTGCTGATATATCACTTCAATAATCAATGAATTGAGCTCGTGATCCCATGGGAAAGGCTTTACTGGAAACAGTCACATGCTGATATATCACTTCAATAACCAATGAATTGAGCTCGTGATCTCATGGGAAAGGCTTTACTGGGAACAGTCACGTGCTGATATATCACTTCAATAACCAATGAATTGCGCTTGTGATCCCATGGGAAAGGCTTTACTGGAAACAGTCACGTGCTGATATATCACTTCAATAATCAATGAATTGAGCTCGTGATCCCATGGGAAAGGCTTTACTGGAAACAGTCACGTGCTGACATATCACTTCAATAATCAATGAATTGAGCTCGTGATCCCATGGGAAAGGCTTTACTGAAACAGTCACGTGCTGATATATCACTTCTATAACCAATGAATTGAGCTCGTGATCCCATGGGAAAGGCTTTACTGGAAACAGTCACATGCTGATATATCACTTCAATAATCAATGAATTGAGCTCGTGATCCCATGGGAAAGGCTTTACTGGAAACAGTCACATGCTGATATATCACTTCAATAATCAATGAATTGAGCTCGTGATCCCATGGGAAAGGCTTTACTGGAAACAGTCACATGCTGATATATCACTTCAATAACCAATGAATTGAGCTCGTGATCCCATGGGAAAGGCTTTACTGGAAACAGTCACATGCTGATATATCACCTCAATAATCAATGAATTGAGCTCGTGATCCCATGGGAAAGGCTTTACTGGAAACAGTCACGTGCTGATATATCACTTCAATAACCAATGAATTGAGCTCGTGATCCCATGGGAAAGGCTTTACTGGAAACAGTCACATGCTGATATATCACTTCAATAACCAATGAATTGAGCTCGTGATCCCATGGGAAAGGCTTTACTGGAAACAATCACATGCTGATATATCACTTCAATAACCAATGAATTGAGCTCGTGATCTCATGGGAAAGGCTTTACTGGATGGCAAACAAACAAATTCTGACATATAGCATTTACAAACAGGTTTTGCTAATAGCACTAAGTAAAAAGTTGTTTTGCCTTCCAGTACAAAATTATATAATGACGTGATTGCATTTCTGCAGAAGGCCCATATCTCAAGAAAATATATTAACATCAGTTCGAGGCTAACTTGACGAATCGCAATTATATCTTCTCTCTTGGGCGTATTTGATGAAAACTACTCTAATTTGAAGCAATCGAGAAAGTAAAATGAACGAAAATATAGTTATTCGATGAAGATAAATGCGCCTACTGAATGTGGTTGATAAAATGGTCGAGAAGATTAAAGTGTCGAGCTACTATTGGCGAGATATTTGCTGTTGGTTCTAACATATCTGCGGTAAGTTTTCACGAAATGATATAAATATACGGAAAGCTCACAGAGTGTTTATTCACTGGTTACTGCGCGATTCGACCAATCACATGGAAAAAATATTAGATGGATAATATTTATATATATTGGCTAATAAAGGAACGATTTTTGAGAAACATCTATATATCTCATCAATATCTTACTACATCCCCAGTGCGCACACTGTCATGTATATGCCGCTTTAAAATCAAATCAGTTATGCATGCACATATATGTACTAGCCTCCTCCGCAGGCAACTCCCGTAAAACTCTCCTGTGCGGACCGGGATTCCTTGTTTCTTATTATTTAGGAGTTGCCTGCGGAGGAGGCTACATATGTACCGCGGTAGATGTAAATATGGCATTGATCAACCACACGTTGTTAGCAAGTGACAGTTTTGTCAGACTGTTAAACTTGAACCCGACGGCTAAGGGGCATATATACCGCATTCTTCTTTTATTTCGGAGATCACATGAATGTCTAGCTATGCAATACAACACCTTCGTTTCAGTTATCAGTTTAACTCCCTGAGGGTTTGGTCCGGGAGGGATCGAACCCGCGACCTCCCCTACGTCAGACGGACGCTCTACGCTGAGATAGCCGGGAGGCGAGATTTGACCTTGTGTAGGTGAAACAAGCTCGCTTTACGACCACACGAAAAGAGACCGCTCTAACCACCTATAATATGAATGGGAGCTTGTACACAAACATATACTATTATGCATGCACATATATGTACTAGCCTCCTCCGCAGGCAACTCCCGTAAAACTCTCCTGTGCGGACCGGGATTCCTTGTTTCTTATTATTTAGGAGTTGCCTGCGGAGGAGGCTACATATGTACCGCGGTAGATGTAAATATGGCATTGATCAACCACACGTTGTTAGCAAGTAACAGTTTTGTCAGACTGTTAAACTTGAACCCGACGGCTAAGGGGCATATATACCGCATTCTTCTTTTATTTCGGAGATCACATGAATGTCTAGCTATGCAATACAACACCTTCGTTTCAGTTATCAGTTTAACTCCCTGAGGGTTTGGTCCGGGAGGGATCGAACCCGCGACCTCCCCTACGTCAGACGGACGCTCTACGCTGAGATAGCCGGGAGGCGAGATTTGACCTTGTGTAGGTGAAACAAGCTCGCTTTACGACCACACGAAAAGAGACCGCTCTAACCACCTATAATATGAATGGGAGCTTGTACACAAACATATACTACTAATAGACCGTATGCACATTTAAGATGAATAAAACAGAAAGGAATCTCGCTGAATATGAAATACATAAATCGTAAACGATACTTATAGATATACTGAGGGAACATCAGCCACATTAACAATTGAGTGTGAACCCTTTCCTGTCGAAGCAAATATGAAAGAATTTGCCTGAGCAATTAACAGCCATGTACAGCTGTGGCTCATTGGGCCTCGGCTCAACAACAACAACAACAACGATTTTATTGTACCCACAATAAGAAAAATATAATTATTACAATCATAAATTTAAATATTTAAAGGGCACTGGGTTCCCGAAATAACCAGAAAAGCTAAAAATGCCAGGAATCCAGTTACATGCAGTAATTTACAATACTAGGTCGGAGGTACTCAAATACATACACACACACACACACACACACACGCAAGCACACGCACACACAAATACTAAATCTACCAAAGCTTATTAATATATTACATAATACAGTTTACAGAAGATAAATGTGTTAATAATTACAGCTTAGTATTTTGAGAATGAAAGAAGCAGAATTCAGTCTTATTAGCTTTTCAATGAAACTTATCGAACAACAGAATGATACTAGGAGACTAATATTTGCATAGGAATTCTGTTTTTAGGTTTTCTTTAAATTTCTTGAGGGAGGTGGATTTGACATGTAAATCAAATGAATTCCACACTTTGGGCCCTTGAAACCTTATATTGAATTTGCCATAATTTGTTCTTGCTCTAGGAAGATAATAAGACTGTCTAGCTGCAGATCTTGTGTTATAATTGTGAATACTTCCAACTGAGGTAAAAAATGTATTAAAGACTGAAGGTAGCATTTGATTGTGGAACTTGAACATAAAAACTGCAATATGTAGTGTAACAAGATCACGCAGCTTAATAATATTTTGTGACTTAAATAAAGGGCTTGAGTGTTCATCAAATTTTGAAAAGGTCATAATACGCAAGGCCTTTTTTTGAAGAACAAAGAGAGGTTGAGTAGTTGTCGGGTATGTGTCCAAACGATTATCCCATATATCAAAAAAGGGTAAATGAGGGCATAATAAAGGTTGGTTAGGATACTAATGTCTACATAATAACGAAGTTTAGATAATATTCCAACACTTCTTTTTATCTTTTTGGCAATGTATTCAACATGTAATTTCCAACTAAGATTTGAATCAATTAATATGCCAAGATATTTAATGCATTTCTCTTGTCGTAATTGCTCATTATTCAATGTTAATGCAAAATTGGACATTAATTTCCTTTGAGGAGGATGAAACAGAACAAAATTAGATTTTTCTATATTTAATGAAAGCTTATTAGCACAAAGCCAGATGTGAATATTGGCTAAATCATTATTAATACTAGATTGTAGTATATCAAGATTCTTATGTTTACAAAATAAATTAGCATCATCAGCAAAAAGGTGAAAGTCAAAGAGGGATGAACAAAGATGAAAATCATTAATATAAATTAGGAATAATATTGGACCCAGGACAGATCCTTGGGGAATACCGCAGGAAATAGTTGATTGGGTTGACGTTACATTATTAACTGTTACAGTTTGCTGCCGGTTACTAAGATATGAGGTAAACCACTTTTTAGCTACACCTCTTATACCATAGTACTCCAGTTTTTTTATTAAGATTTCATGATTAACCGTATCAAAGGCCTTGCTAAAATCTAAAAAAAATCCACACGAAAAATCACGCTCATCAATTGCTGTTTGTATTTTTTCAATTATACTAAGTACTGCATGGTCAGTGGAATGTCGTGCTGATGATCAGGCTGGGTTCATGCTGTGGGCTAACATCCGGCGGTGTGTGATTACGCGTGCTATCTTTCAATGCAACTTTAAACTCGTTAATCGCCAGCCAAACAGCAAGTTGTTTGCATTGATGGAAAAGCACAAGCAAATTAGCCGCGCGCAGGGACCATTACATGTTAAACCGGTGTACCAGCGATTTCGCCCCCCCCCCCCCCCCCCTGCCGTGAATTCGTCCCCGAGGCACGAAATCGCTAGTGAATTCACCCCCCTCTCCTTCCTCGCCCCCCTCTAGCGATTTCGACCCCCTCCCCTACAACCTTTTAAAAGGTTATGAATACATGTTTTCCTTATTATTATTACTGTAATGTATTGGACGCTGTGACACCGGTTTAACAGGTTTGACACGCCCAGAATCTTGGGCGAACCGTTGACGCATGCTCAATACGAAAACAACACAAATACTGCAAAGCCTTCTTTTCCTCTCGTTTCGTGGATTTGAAGAAGGCTCTGCTCGCAGGGTAGAAAAACTGTAGAAATACAGTAAATAAGAAATTGAAAATATTATCAGAAAGCGCTGGTGAAAGTCAGCAAGACATACCCCACACACAGCGTTAACTCTAATATATCAAAAGATAATTAACTCTAGCTCGCACTGTGGCACTGTGATATGACCTTTCCTGACGTCAATTACAACAGTAGTCCACAGGCTAGGGGTAGACAGATTCTGCTCAAAAATTGTTGAAAAGTTGCTCAAAAATATCCCCAAAAGTTGCTCAAAAATTGCTCAAAATCGAAAAAGTTGCTCTCAAAATTTCAAAAGTTGCTCGCCCAAATTTACTCTTTTCACATATTTTCGTACTTGTTTTTTTGCGTCTATGATTTTTGAATCGTGCCACGATGTGACAATTAGCCCTGTCAGGCTCCGAAAGCTCTGCACCTTTATCTATTGCAGCCTGGATTGGATCGCTTTGAGTTTGCTCTTCATCGTCAGAAAGCACCGTGGCGTCCGCCATTTTGGTTTGGGTACAGGAAACTGTACCATATTTGGAATATGTAATATTACCACAGGATAACCAGCCCTATTTGGATTGGACATCCATATTTGGAACCTAACACCACAGCATACCCAACATGCACTTTAAAATACTTTTGAATTTGATTAAAAGACTTTAAAACAGTGAAAATATGTTGAAAATATACTAATTTTCAGAAAAGTTGCTCGGAAGTTGCTCACTATAAGAAAAGTTGCTCCAAAGCGAAAAAGTTGCTCGAAATCGTGAAAGTTGCTCAAAAGTTGCCGAGCAGAATCTGTCTAGGCCTACCACAGGCAGCCCACCCGCGCGTGGGCTCCCTGTGGCAGTGGGAATCATGTGACGTCATCGTATGCTTTCATCGGTTTTCTATAAAATGACCGAAACACTTCGCTAAATGGCTCGAAAAATCCTCATATTTGGTCGAATGTTCCCCAGATACCTTGAAACTCGTAGTGAAATAAACTATTTACACTTTTATGTGGTGTAATGTGCATTTTTTGGGCGATATGAGGGAGTTTCGGGCGTTTGTTTCTCGATGTTTTGAAGCGCTCGCTTCAGCTACTAAAAAAATCAACAAGGCAGGAAACTTCGGCCACTTTGCGAACACGACACTCGCGGAATATTTGCCAAAAATGTCGAACTTTTCCTTGTCGCTTGCCGACAAGACTCCAGAATGGACAAGGGCAGTTCTTGAACTATACGTCTGCCTAAAATTAGGACGCTAGGTTGATTCTAACCCTCCAAACGAGCCGCTCGAAAACGATTTTTCTGCGCACTTACAGAATCTCGCGCGGCAAATCTCTAGTTCTTACTCATTTTGTTGAAGGTTGTTACTGAAAAATTATAGGAGAATCTTTCACTGGGTAATAGCCTCTACGTTTAAATACGTGGACTTTGTAGAAGTGGAAAAACAACAAAGCTGCACTGAGATAGTGATAAGTTCATCCCTGTAAGTTCATATGCAGCCTTCGGTCACTTATCAGCTAAGAGTAAATCTCTACGAGTTTTTCCAATCAAACATTTGAACTTACACATTTCATCAGCGTGTTATGTTTCCAGCACCACCCCCGCCAGGGTTAATGTTTGGTACTCCACAGGTTAGTTTTCCGCCTGTTAATCATCAAGTGCAAAGGCAGGTATAGTAGGTTTTCCTATCTCACTTTATTTCTTTTCTTCTTTTGACTAATTAAGGGGTAGCTTAGCTTTCATAACTAGTTTCTCTAACTACAGGTTTAATGGCTTCGTATAATGTCGAGTAGACATTTTTGGAGTTTTTGGAGTTGGAATATCGAAGGTCCGTATGGCACTTTGGAGGATGAGGATTTCCTTGCAGGAATTGCAACGTGGTTGAAACGTGGTTGCCATATGATCGTGGAGACCTTAACGTGGAGGGTTTTTATTGTTTTTCAAAGTGTAGGAGACCACAACAAAATTCTCATAGAAATTCTGCTGGAATTACGGTATTGGTAAAATCGTCATTAAGGAAAGAGACTAATTTCGTCAACAAAGAGATACTGAAATTTTTTTGGGGTTGAAGCGGGATATTTTTATTTGTAGCATTTACATTCCACCACATAACTCTACTAGAGAAAGGCGACTAGATATAAAGATCATTATGAAGTGTTACAGAACAGCATCTATATTTTTTCTGTAAAGGCGATATTATTTTGTGTGGAGAGTTCAATGCACGAATTGGAAATTTGGAAGATTACATCGTAAATTACTCTCGCCTCAACATTTCTTTGGATTCTGTCGTTGGGTCGTTAGAACCGCGAATTTCTCGGGACACCCAGATAAACGCATATGGCAGGTCACTATCTGAGTTATGTGTTGGCAATGATTTATTAATTTTAAATGGAAGAACAAAGGGATATTCAATTGGTCAGTTTTCGTGTCATACCTACAATGGAGCAAGCGTTGTCGATTACGCGATTGTTTCTCATAATTTGTTTCCGCGTATAAATCATTTTATAATTTCACAGATTACAGAATTTTCTCACCATTGTTCTCTTTCGTTTGTCTTAGACGCTAAATTACCAGTTTCGACGGAAAAGGATATGGACATTCATTCTCCTCCTCTAGCGCTGTTGTGGAATGACGGTTTAAAAAGCGAGTTTATTAACACGATTCAGTCTAACGAGGTTGATACTCAGTTAAGTAGTTTATTCAACTCATTAGAGGATGAAACACTCAATATTAATTATTTGGTAACTGATTTTACTAACATTATTGTGCGTGCCTCGAGGAATGTTTTTCCTGTTAAGAACAGAAAAAGTGTCAAAAAGAACAAGAACAAATCTATTAAAATCTAGTCTAAGAAGGAAGTTCGTAATTTAGGTTATTTAGTTTCAAAGTAATGATCCTTATTTAAGGCATAGATTTTTTCAATGAAAAAGTCGTATAAACGGCTTATTAAAAGGACCAGAGCTCAGTTTCGGAATTCAATTTTAGACCAAATTTTCAATTTAGAGAATAGTAACTCCAATGAATTTTGGAAATTCGTTAATCTCATTAAGTCGAATAAATGTTTAAATGCGTCTAGTGATATATCTCCCTCAGAATGGTTCGGTTATTTTAAAGACCTAAATAAAGTTAGTTTCACAACGGTTGTAATAGTAATGAAGCGCAAATTGTGAATAATTTTCATATTTGGGCTAGGAGTAGTGTTGAAGTTTTGGACGATCCTATTACCATTGATGAAGTACGTAATTTGTCCAAAAAGCTTAAGAGTAAAAAAGCTACTGCGTTTGATTCAGTCAGTAACGGGATTATTAAGAATTCAGTACCCATTTTAGCACCTTATTTCGTTAAACTTTTTATTATGGTTCTGGATTGTGGAGTATTTCAGTTTCGTTTTCATGCGTTTGATTAAAAGGGGGCGGCATATACGTATTTTTCATATGCACATGAGACTAATGCAACAAGTCGACCACAAATTATATTTTCAGACGAGCAAAGCATTTTTTATCCTGGAGTCAGGCGACTGAATCGCAAAAAGGCGGACGGAAGACTATGAGAAAGTCTACACGCACGTGAGCTATCTACAGTACTGAATAAAATGGTAAGGTTAGCGGCACATTTGTGGAGCCAAACTAATTCAGCCCTGCCTCAGCACGTAATATGATCAGTTTTGTGGTTATTATTTATTTTCAGTACGTTACAGGGTTTCTTCTTCACCTCGCACGCTAGCCTCCTCCGCAGGCATCTCTATTTTTTGAAGAAATCAGATTATGGGCTCCCTGTGGCAGGTGAGTCACAGGTAACCCAATTCACGATTTCTTCGAAAATTAGAGATGTCTGCGGAGGAGGCTACTCGCAGCCAAGGCATACCGGTGGGTAGACTTTCTCAAAGACCTTTATTTTTTTCCCGCCTCGGGTCGCTCGAAAACATAATAAAGAAGACATAAAGATGGCGACTTGTGGAAAGTCTAACCGGTGGAAGAAAATTATCAGAACAATCATCGCGATTATTCCGGCATGGCCATGCATGCGGCACGAACAAAAGCTTATGCATACCTCACTAGGTGATACAATACAACAATACAATACAAAAACCTTTATTTAAACACGGTTTGTTTAAACGCAGCACAATTGCTGATGTGGTCGTGTATGAAAGAATACAATTAAAAATGATATATATACATATACAACAGGGTATAAACACACACATGCAGTTCACACATGGTATTTGTACACATATGTACAAATTTCAGAATTAAGAAACGTTTTAGAAAGGATGTATATAATATAAATTTCGCCAATAGAGACGTAAGGCATCTTGTCCGTAAGGCATCATACACTATAACCAAGTGATCATTAGTATAATTAGATTAGTATAATAGGATAAGAGTGTTTGCAAAAGACAATTCTCTCACTGGCATATTGACCCACAGGCAGCCCAAGCTCTGTATTTGCACTGTGTGACTATTATTTCACAAAATTCTCAGACATTACCAGAAATCACGGACATTTTAATTTGCGACCGCGAATAACCGAACAGTGGAGTTACACACGGGCACAGAGCATGCGTACTGGCACTCGACCACAGGGAATCCAAATGCAGCTAAATCCCTCGTTTTATTATATTAGAGCCTGCATTTGGTCTAAACAGCGGTAATACCTCTGAATAGTAAGCTGTTGGTGGAGTGAAGAATGGCGGACAAAATGTCTTCGTCTCCTGTATGTTTTGACCTAAAAATGTGGGTTCCTTGGCAGGCTTCGGAATTGTCAATGGCGGCTTCTTGTAGCCAAAAGTTAGCACTTTTCTGAGCAGTTTTGACCGAACCAAACTACGATGAACAGCCTTCAAAAATGGCGATATCAAGGCCTGATTATCTGTGGAAGCAAATTCGAAGACCAGGATTTTGCCTTCGTTGTTGGTTAGTGAGTACTACGTGGAGGTTTGGGATGTACTTCTTGGTAATTTACAAGGAATGTATGGCAGCCTGTGGTGATTTATAGCTAAAAAGACGTATTATTTTTGACCGAAGGAAACGTGACTGGATTCATCAATTTTTTAAACTAATGGGTTTCTACGAGCCCTGAGTTTGAAACGCGAAGACCAGGAAAGTGAAAGCTTTCCTAGAGGTAAGGCTATAAAACATTTTATGTTTGATCCCATACATTTCTTTGTAAATGTTGGCCATCTTTAAATGCCCAGCTAAAGCTATGCATAATGAGCTATCCGCCATTTTGTCCGTGATTTCTGGTAATGTAAAGAAAATAAACTTACCTTAAGAGTTTGTTGTTGTCCTGTTGTTTCTCTGGAGTCTAGAAATGGCGGTTATGGGGCATTTCTCTCACTTTAGGTTTTTCTCTCTTCTCTGTCTAAAAGAAAGGAAAGGCTGCACACTCCAATTCAAACCACGAGGCACTCGAGGCCGAATTTTCGCACGAAAACCCATCCGATAGGCGTAATTTCCTCCGTCAGGTGAAAGGTAGATCGTTTTTCTTACCCCAGAAGTTTACAGACTTGAGAAATCATTATCCTAACTCTTCCCAATGAACTCATTTCTTTGAAAAAGCCCTCTCATTCTTCGTCAAAAACTACGTGTTTGCTGCCGATTCGGTCATGACCGTGGCAAAATTCCTCTTTCCGGCAGAGGGACAGTCAATAAATTGCCAGATACGTTACATTCTCCCCACGGGGTCTAACGTGCCGCCTATTGTACCGAGTAGCCAATCGTGTGGCTACAATTTCAAACAAGTTGACAACGCTTGACGACGGCTAGTTCCCAAAGATCACGGGCTCAGAACTTATACATTATATACCTTATTTTGAAACTTGTCTACAAGTGAATCGGCTCTATGGTAAAGTGGTTTAGAGCGCGCGCCTCGAATCCAACGATTAGGAGTTCGATTCCACACAAGCCAGTAACATTTAAAAAAAAGAAATAATACGCTGTGGGTGGCTGGCAGCAACTTACGGTTCAGGTTTCACTTTGCGGAAGATTATTACGAATTCGGGACCGGCTTTTGCATACCCTGGGTGCCAGAGGTTCTACTGCCCTCTCTAAGCCAAAGTCTAGATCGACGAGGAGGCTGGTAGCTTTTGCACGGATCGTGAGATTTTTAGTATTCTTAAGGGTTCGAAAAATCTCGGAAACTGGCTTGTTTCCTGAACAGTGCGATTCAGTACTCGATCGTTTATCTGGTTTATTACCTTTGAGACATTTTTTGCGTAGTTTCCGGACATCAATCGAAAAGCTGCAAGTTGAAATGTGAGAATTTTAAGTTTCCTAATTAAAAGTTATAAGACCTTGATTCTTTATCCGATACAAAAACATTAGGATATGTTTTTGTTGTTAATGTTCGAAGCGATTTATATATCCTGGTATATATTCTCTTCAGAGAAATGACAATTAAGGGGATCTTTTCAAATATGAAAGCACAGACTTCCCAGACTCGACGTATATTTCCCGCTTATTAGTCTATTGGGTTACCTGTGGTTTATCGATTAGTTTCATAACGATCTCAGAAGAGTTTATATAATTCAAGGGCACCCAACGAAGTTTTCGGTTAAAAAGCTGTTCGGGAGAGTAAGTTAGCCTAAAACTTTCGGATTTCAAAAAATTGTCACTAGAAAATTGTTTTCTGAAATACTGGCTAGAAAATTTGTTTTTAATCCCTAGAAAATTATAGAAGAAAAGGGAGACTAAAAGGTTTCCCCTAAAATATTCGTGCGTATTCGTCTGATCAATAGAGTAAGAGCTTTCCCCTAAAATATTCGTACGTTTTCGTCTGATCAATAGAGTCAGAACGATCCGGGAAAAAACATTGGTTGGATTGAAGAAAACCCACATATTATCACAAATCATTTAGTGAAGCGGCCACCTAAAGTTTTCGAGAACACATTTTCATTCTCAAAGAAATTCTGAAATCTAAAATCCGAAAGAATAAACCTTTAGCAAATGGAGGTCACCTAAAAGAATTGCCTAAAGGAAAAAAGAACCCCTAAAAAATTCGTACCTCCACAAAACTTTGCAACCGATGAAGTAACTTGGGCTAGAAAATTATTGTTTATGTTCTAGACTTCTAACAAATTCGTAGGCCGGGAATATTTTGCCATAGTATTTTCGGTTGACACGATTTGCACCTAGAAAATCCGAATAGCTAATAGCTTTCTAGAATACGTCAAAAGACATAGTAGGCGCCTTAAAATGGCTAGATGAGCTGCAGACAACTGGTTTCAAACGAATTTCAAAAAGTACTCGTTGGGTGCCCTTGATAATTGCTCGGTGTGAATTCATTTTTCCGATTCCTACGAAACAAATCTTCAATAATAAAAGATTGATACTTAATGAAGTTGTGTGAGTGGTTTTTTGGCGATTTGGGGCCTTCTAAAGCAGTTTATTAGGTAGGCAACTCGACCTCGCCAAAGCACAGACTTACCTCAAAGATCACCCAAAAATCGGCACTTTTCTTCTTCGCTCACTATTCAGCTTTCGCCGGGTACAGGAGGGAATAGTTATCAAGCAACATCTGACCAGAGTTTTAGGAAAATCCATCAAATTTATCACCGCCAAACGGCCTCCTCAAGACCCCAAAAGCGCAAACCTTCCAATGATCTGTAAGAATCAGACCGACCAAAGCGGTCCAAAATTTTCCCGCCCCTACCCAAATCGATGCAAATCGCCTTTTTTCATGGGGGGACACCCAAGCGTGAAATTATACTTCCGTTCGAGGAACGGAAACAAATATATCGCCAATCAGAGGACTATTACTAGGCTTTTAACGAAACTGGCGGTTACTGACTAATTTTAAATTTGGAACTCGCCAAAATTTCTGACGTGGAACTGTCAAAACACTCGGTGAAGACCCCGGCCCACTATCTTGGTCCTCTGGTTGGCGATATATTTGTTTCCGTTCCTAGATATCGCAACCCGAACAAAATTGCACTATTCAGGAAATAAGAGTTTCCGAGATTTTTCAAACTCTTTATATTCGGCTCCATTTAGAAATCCAGTTTAGTTAGAAAACTCAGTGAAAATCCGCCCACGATCCGACTGCAAAAGCGTGCCGAATTCGTAATACCACCCACTGCGTATTATTTCTTACTGACCCACTCCTCCCGTTATTATGGCAATATCACGTGGTTTCTTGAATTACGTCTTCACAGTTGTCAAAATTTTACTAGCACCACCCCGAGAACAATTTCCTTTCCCCATGTCCGCCACCATTGTCCGCCATCTTGGATTGGGCGCGCAAGTCCTCATGGTAAAGTTGCTGCTCACTGTCTAAACTGGGGCCCAAAAAATAAATCCCGCAGCCCGTTAAGGACAAAAGTTAAAATGTAAACAAAACCAGACACCGATAAATGTGCTTTATTTTATGCTTACTCATGCACGCGTTTATAACTGATTTCATACAGTAGTGACTGCATAATTTCTTCAGTGGATTAAATTATTGTTCTCGTCTAATGCACGCGTGAACAGTGGAAGTGAAGCGGCAACTTCTCAGTGCAGAAACTTCTCGGCGTTCATGAAAGCCGCACGAAAAAACAAGCAACGAATGAAGGATTATAACTGACGTCGCATTAATGGAATAATGTTTCTCGAGTTTGCTGACCTTCACCCACAGAACTTCAAACTTCGATATCCGTTCGTTCGCGCATTCACGACTTCTCCAGTAAGTATAATACTACTGAATATGTTCAGTATAATTTTACTATTAATCTACGGGAAAGGTTACCACCTCCATCTAATAAGAATCTAGCTAGCGGTAAGAATGGTTCGTAAATCGAATGTGCTTTTTGCGTAGGTAAGAGGAGAAAACAACTTGCCTTCAACCTTTGAAAGGGTGTCACTTGAGGCTTCGAGACCCGACTTGATGAGCGAGCGTCTAAATATTTACATCTCGAATTCTGAAAAATGAAATATTTTCAAACGCTTGGCTCGAATAAAGAATATACACATATTTGCAAGTCAGGTAAATTAATATTGGCTTACCCGATCTTGCGCCATTTCCGCAAAAATATGATTGGCGCTTTATTTGATTTTAAGTGTGCGTGTATAATTAATCGGCGGGAAAATTACAGCAGCGATAGTTTTTGTTAATTTGGTTCATTTTTCTGCCCAAAATTGTGGACTTCTATGGTTAGTAAAACTGTTCACGCCTTAGCTTCGTTTGGGTTTTTATCCTCGTATTGTGAACAATTATAACGTGTTTACTTTCGTCTTTTTGGCTAATAACCTACTCAGAGCAGATAGATCTTTAGGCGGTCTCCCGCTTGGCGAAATAAACAACAATGATTAAAGTCATAAGTGTTATAGAATACCTCTGCAGTGCTAAGATACTTTACAAATGCATTTTATGAATGTATTTTATTTTTTGAACCATCAGCCAGAACCGTATTTTAATTTTCAAAAATAAAATGGCGGGAAAAGGCAGTGTCGTGTGACCGACTGTGGCAGTGAATACTTGAACACGAGCTGATGACCGAGAAATGTGACTCATACATTAACCGTATGCGCAAGGGATCCTTTTTCTATCTTCTACTTTTATTTAGAGTGACATGCAAGTTTTTACTGTACAATGTGATGATATTTCATATGTAAGAATGGAAGTAAATATCCAAGATCCAAGATGTAAATTCTCTTTCCTCCGCCCGTCACGCATGAATCAAATATGATAATAAATAACGATTCCATATTAGCCTGAATTTCAGACGAACATTTGTATAATGTATAATGCGGTAACGTATTCTCTGTTAGTTTCAGTGTTGTTACGTTAGTTGGATGTCAGCTACATTAACTCCAGATTGAAACAATCAATTCGAACGATAAGAAACAAACTAAGAAACAAAAATGATCGATGTTTTGACCAGTCAGTCGTTTAATTGAGATTTATAAAGTCTTTAAAAAAAGGAAAAGAACCGACTGAAACATGCAGCCCTCTATAGCTTCGTACAAGATGGCGCTAACTGATAACATATTAGCAGAACCTGAAAGAGACAAATGAAGCAGAAATCAAGCCCCTTGAAAGCGTCTATTAAAAGAATTCAAATAGACCAGTTCGCGGTTAATTCCGACGTTTTGAAAGGTGTGCAAACATGGCGCGAAATACAGTGTTTGTATGGGAATCCGATGCCAAATAATTTCCGTAAAACCGAATTTCTGAAATATTCACTGTCTGCAAACTTAAAACACCAGGTACATCTTTATTTATACATGGAAAATAAGTTACATATATAGATAAAAACACTAAAATATGAAACTGTTTTACATGAAAGCCATATTGCAGGAACGAATAAGAAAAATAGGAATGTCATATATAAAAAAAAACATTTACATATGGTTAAAATAACTCGATTTCGAAAGGTTAAAAATTAAGTTATTTAAACTAGTTGATTGCCTTACAACCTCAGGCAGTTCATTCCATAACTTTGCCCCATTAAAGCGAAAAGCCTTTTTACCAAAATTGGTTCGTGACCGTACGAGGGTTAGTTTAATTTGTTGAGGAGCCCCTCAGATTGTAATTTGTAGAGGCTGAACGTGATATAAATTTTGAGGATAAATATTTAGGAAAATTTGTCAATTTCTGGTGGGAACCCACCGAGTAACAATTCAGTTTTGGTTGCATTTAGGCTGAGTTTATTTGCGCAAAGCCTATTTCTACCATTTTGGAGGTCGAGTCCCAAGGATTCTTCTATCTGTCAGTAAAAGATTAACTGATCAAAGCTGTGCTGGGAAGAGTGCAATCGTGTTTCAGTTTTCCATACATTTGTCTGTCGGCTGTAACAACGAGTCAAAGCCAGCGGGAATTTACAGACAAATGTATGGGAATTGCACAAACCGTAGAAGAAGAAAAACAGCGACAGGTCAGTGTGATTTAAAAAAGCTTACAGAGCTTTTAACCGTAACTGATTAAATTATATCAAGATAAAATGCCCAACCCCTCTCAAAAATATAATGGTCAACCACTTACTGTACGGCATGCTGTGACATTGAAATGGTTTCCCTATTGTTTTTGTCCTGCTGATCCAATCAAATTACAGAGTTACCGGCAGTACAGCACGGTTACGGCCACACAGCGGTCAAACGTCTGCGCGTGCGTATTACGGTCAGTCTGGTGGGCGGCCGCGCCAATTTCCCGCGCAAAATTTACCGTAAAACATATTACAACAACCCGGTGTTTCAAAAAAAACTCGGCTTGTGAACTTCTACCCCAAAAAGTTAAGAAAAGTACGTAAAAGTTTAGCTTTATATTTTCACAGTCGACGGGAAATTGAACAAACTTCAAGCTGTGAGTTTATCCAAAAAAATTGTAATTTACCAAAAAAGTTATCAAGGTTTTAAAACGGGTGTGTGAACAGTGACGCCGCGGGCTCGCTTTGAATTTGTTTTGGAATATGTTGTTGTTGCAAGACTTTTGACGCATGCGCAGACGTTTGACCGCTGTGTGCACCGCGGCAAAACGGTATGCTCCGCTGGCCAAAAGAACGAAGGCTCTGCTATCAAATACCAATTACTGAGGGCTTTAACCTTTTTAGTAAATAATTTTATAACTTAGTAAACTCACAGTGAATTACAAATTAAGAAACCTTCAACCTGTTAAAGTCTTAGGCTTATCTTTTAAGTAGTTTTCTTATTTTTTTGACAAAACAGTTCACAAATGGATACTTTAAGCAGAAATTTTAAAATCACGGGTATGTGCATGTTGTTTCATTTCAGTTTTCGCGGGAAACTAGGGGCGGCAGCGCGCCGACAAGAAATGGCAAAGACGGATGCGCGTGACATTTTGCCGCGGTGTGGGTTACGGAACGGTTACGGTAAGGTTACGGACATGCCGTAGTCTGTCCCACTCATACGAAATCTGCTCTACCGAATGATAGTACTTACCGGTGAACTTCAATACGCGTGCTCTTGTCAGTCAGAAGAATCATGGAGATAATCATGATTGTAAATCAAACGTACTCGTTTTTAACTTAAAAAAAGTTGGCGACCAATTTATTACTTCGAGTCCTGTCACGCCTCCCTTGCTTGACTAATACTTAAACACCGGACGAAAACTAAAATTATTCATTTAATTATAGATCTAAGATCTCAAGACCTCAAGTGCACTCTTTTTGTATGTAGAAAATCCTTTTGTACTTGGTTTGTGGTATAAAGCACATTATTGGCGTTAATAGTGTTTTCCTTAGCGCGCAGCCAACTCTGTGAGTAAAAGAACGGACAAGGACTAAAAATGTTATCGCAGAAATATCGTTCTTTGGTTTTCTCTTTCTTGGGTCTTGTCTTTTGAAGCGTTTCGATTCCTTGTAAATTTCTCTCTCCACAGTGGCTTCCTATGGGTCCGTTCATCTTGTACCGCCTGATCGTCGGTAACTACTGTCTGGCGTGGTTGATCTTTAGTGGGCCTCAGAACGATAATGGGAAATGGTTTCTGTACCTAAGCAACTGGCTCTTCGTCCTTGTCACACTTCACTTTTTGTTAGGCGGTGTGCTGTCTATAATCTACGTCTTCTCTGCCGAGGCAAAAGGCTATCGAATGGGGGCATGGAGATCGGAGTCGGAACCTTACATCGTTGGTCTCTCGGGAGAAGATGATGATGATGGCCTGATGACGAACCGCATGTGGCAAAACAGACTTGTGAAGGAAGACCAGCTTGGACTATTCCACAAGGTGTTATGGGTAATCTTCACAGTCGCAAGCACTGGGTCCCTTCAACTTACTCTTGTTTACTGGTCTGTCATCTACGATAACAGTGGCATTAACGGATACAATGTCACCTTCTTGATCCTAAACTCCGTGTTCATCACCATGGAAACTCTCCTCAGCAACCTTCCAGTGTTTTTTCTTCATTTCTTCTATTCCCACGCATTCCAGTCGATCTACATTCTGTTCACCGTGGTTTACTGGGCGGCGGGCGGAACTGGTACATTTGGCACGCATTACATTTACAGGGTCTTGGACTACGAAAAGGAACCAGCGTGGGCTGTGCTGTTTGTGTTTTTGTCCCTCCTCCTTTTTCAGTTACTGGCGCACCTCTATTATATGTCCCTCTGTAATCTTCGGCGTTGGCTCGTACGTAAGTTTAATTAAAATACATTTTGGCTTGTGGGCATGCTAGTCACATATCATTGGTTGATCCGGGGTCACGTGGCAGTCCTCAAAATCCTGCGCGTGATACAATTCAAATGTATCACGTGATCACATCGTGACAGAAGATGGTATGACGTGTCGAGCGTGACACTGGTTAGCTAAAGGCTGGAAATATATAAATATTTGTTTACTAAAACTCAGATAAAAGGAATTTTATTTCTAAAAACTGGTCTCAATTTGTCATATGAAGTTGGTCTAAATCATAGACAACTATATTTTGTGATTAAGATGGCCAAAATAATAGATTTAGGCTTCGTTTAAAAATAATCGATTCACAGCTGGTTCACAGGTGTAACGAAAGCGCAGACGCAAGCGCAAGAAAAAGTACGTGTGAACATTTCTAACGCAAACGCAAACGCAAACGCAAATGCAAGAAAATGAAAACTTTTCCATTCTCTTGCGCTTACTTCACGGATTAACCCGTGTGAACATTGGTGAAACAAGCGCAAACGCAAGGACTAAAGAACGGTAAGTGAGCCTGTTCTCGTTTCCGCCCATTTGAATGATTCGCTTGGTATAAAAGATTACCGAAAAAAATAGTTTAACCCAATAACTTCTTGGCCTTCTTGTCCGTCTCTGCACTATTCTTCGACGCATACGATGACAAAGGATGAGAGAAAGCATGAATAACAACACTTCAGACTCGTCCACCATCTTGGATAAGCACTACAAATGCGCATACGTGCATATGTTTCTTGCGCTTGCGTTACACGTGTGAACCAGCCTTAAAGTGCCTATGAAGCTTATTTTTTTATTTTAGATATCAATTCTACATCAAGTGAATAGTAGAATGGTACAATATATCTTGTTTTGCATGCTGTGCCGCTGAGTTAAGAAGGTTTTAATATCCAAAATGCTAATTACATGACGTCAGGGGAGGCATCAATTATTATACAATTTTTTTTGTTACAATTAAACAAATTTTAAAAATTACCAGTGTTATACGCATGGTTGGAATAAAATGATTTTAGAAATTTGTTTTCCTATATCAATAGAAACGCCCATTCACAACCACTAAGAAGTGATTGCAGATACCTCCCCTGACGTCATGTAATTAGCATTTTGGATATTAAAACCTCCTTAACTCAGCGGCACAGCATTCAAAGCAAGATATATTGTACCATTCTACTATTCACTTGATGTAGAATTGATATCTAAAATAAAAAAATAAGCTTCATAGGCACTTTAAGTGTTTATTAGTTTCTTGTTCAGATTTTTCTTGATCTGATCGGTTTAGCAACTGATAATGCCTAAATCATAGTAGCAACTAATATAAAAATCAATAGAAGTATCTGTAATTAATTAATTATTCCGGCCTAAAATAAACATGCCAGGAAGTCCTTTGAAGCTAAAGCCACAAATAGAAGAAATTTGCCGTAGTAAAACATAAAGTAATTATATTCACTAAAACAGAGGTAAGCTTAGTGCAGTCAGTAATCAAATAAGAGGGGCAAACAAAAACTTTTACCCGATTTATTTTTCTAATTATAATAACTCGCGGTTTCTCGCTTCAAGAGACATCCTATTAAACACGTAGTTCCGGTATGAAGTGATTATTTTAAAAAGTAAAGTTGTTTCCTCAAATATATCTCGTAATTGATCACTACTGACTGTACTAAAGCAAATAAGAATAGCAAAACGATAATGATAATTTGATGATGAACCGGCAAAATATAATAAAATAAGCAATACTAATAAGATAGCGAATTGACTATTTAACAATTAGACCCGCAGCCCGAATGGGCTACGAGTCAATAGCCCATGAGGCGCAGCCGAATGGGCTATTTTAAAACTCGTAGCTCATGAGGGCGAGAGGTCTAATTGTTTTAGTATAAACTAACTAGTCGGACAGTAGAAATAACAGAAAGAAACAAATTGAAGTTGAAGAAATATTATTATTTCATGAAAATGCGTGCGGTTTTTCTCTACCATGGGCTATCACAAATATACCTATAGTAGGGTAGCCAATCAGAATGCAGGATTTGTAATAGTCC
The DNA here is from genome assembly GCA_030867875.1 of Actinernus sp. WN-2022. NCBI lineage: Eukaryota > Metazoa > Cnidaria > Anthozoa > Actiniaria > Actinernidae > Actinernus > Actinernus sp. WN-2022. The sequence goes on along the minus strand of JAOWCC010001612.1, from coordinate 106,552 downwards.
ACTAGTTGGTTTATACTAAATCAACTTATAACATAGTCACGATATAACGCGCGTTCTGATTGGCTAAAAACATTTGTTTTATCTGAGTATATACCCATGTGCGAGTGAGGTTTATTGTTTTGAATTGATTGTTTGTTTTCAACGCGTGCTTAATCTATACACAGTTAATAGAGTGGAATGGTTATGAAACCCAGCGACCTTCTTTGTTATATGTCTTTGTTCGCTTTTTTCGACCATTACCGTGCACAAAACACAATAGAAAATTCCAATATGTTCATCAATCAGCCAATAGAAACGTGTGGGTTAAGTCGTTAAGGGGACGCTAATGAACTATGACCGTGCACAATCTTTTGACTTACCCCCTACCAACATAAATCGCAGCGCCTTTGTTATCCCCTTTCAAGTTTGCCGGATTTCCTAACCATTCCATTCTATTAACTATGATCTATATCATAAAGCATGTACAGCAGCCACTGGCCATGTGTCATTTAATGTCAGAAAAACACTCTGGTCATTTGAAAACACTCAAGACATTTTAAATGCCTTCAGCTTATGCTTTCACCTTTTCTCTTATGTTCTGAAATGACCGTCGTGTTTTATGACAGTTCATTATTCGTGCACACATTACCAGAAATCACGGACAAAATGGCGGATATCTCATTATGCATTTGGATTCCCTGTGGTCGAGTGCCACACGACGCCATCTTTGTTATTTTTGGTATAGTGCGCATGCTCTGTGTCGTTGTGTTAACTCCACTGTTCGGTTAATAGCGGTCGCAAAGTGTCCGTGATTTCTGGCCTTTTAATGAGTACAAAATCCAACTGGCAGGTGATTGGCTAATGACAGTGCTTTATTGGTGACCACAGCACGCTGTGCGCTCAGTTGGAATATTAAAAGTTAGAGACTTTATATTATGTTTGTTTTATTTAACAAATAAAGAAGCCTTAGCCATGTTTTATACTATCATAAAACACGATGGGCATTTGAGAACATGAGAGAAACGTTAAAGCACAAGCCGAAGGCGCGTGCTTTCGACATTTGTCGAGTGTTCTCAAATGACCAGAGTGTTTTATGATAGTATAAAACATGGAATATAGATTTACGCGCGCGATGAAAGGAAAACGGTCAGTTGAAAACAATAAAACACGGCAAACCATGTTATATATATACTCTGATAAAACATGGCTTTTTAGCCAATCAGAGCGCGCGTACTATCGTATCTATATTATAATGACAAATGGGCCGCGTCAGGCAAAAAGGGCCCGGACGACATTCAAGTTAAATAATTCCTACAACGGTGTTCCTAATAACAGGTTGTAGATTGTATTGTATTCTTGACGAGAAGCGCTACATTTCATTCCTAACAATAAATGTCAGTTTCAAGAAATTGACAACAAAAATCAGGGGTGAAATTTACGTGATTTTGATGCAAGGGCCTGATCACAAATATGACCACAAAAATTAGGAATCCTGTCAGAGGGTATGATTTTGATGTATGCCATTCATTTATGCCTGCTGGCATTAAAGAGTAAATAATAAATAAGATGAACGAGATGATCACTTTTTGGTCGAAATAAAAAATTTCTGCAGTCATTCTACTCGCCGTAGCTCATAATATGATATCGATTTTAGCAATAGTACAAGTTACACCTTGAAACAATCGTCTGTTGATAAGGAATCATTTGCGCCTCGTGTAAAAATAGTGTAAATTTCGTCTTCGATTTCACTGGTCAATTTCATAAATCAACACTACATGTTAAGGCCCGTTCAAACGGATGCAACATGTTGGCACAACATCATGCAACATTGTTGGATGCAACATGTTGGATCCGTTTGAACACCCTGTTGGACGATGTTGGATGATGTTGGACAATGTTGCATGAAGTTTGAAACTAGTCAAACTTTTCATCCAACATCGTCCAACATTTCTTTTGTTGTCGTGATCGATGAAGCATGTCCCAACATGTTGGATCCGTTTGAACGGCTTTCCCAACAATGTTGGACTCGCGCACGCGCACTTCAGTCGTCATTCGCGCTGTATCCATGGAGATTTGATTTTGTTTACTAACAGACGATTAGGCGATCATTTCAATTTGCACCATGATGGCGGAGAGGAAGTACTTTCAGAAGATTTTGAGCAGGAAAACAGGAGCAAAACTCCTAAAAATGTAAAAAGGAAGGCTGTAAACACAGGGAAAGAAAGTGCAAGACGAGAAAGTGGTCAGACGCCGAAGTTGACGAACTGCTAGATCTGTTAGAAGAGAGAGTTTCCCTTTGGGACGTATCACATCAGGAACAAGAGAGAAAGGGCCTACGAAGAGATGGAAGAAAAACTAGATATAACTATCTCAGACATAAAAGCCAAAGTAACATGCTTACGAGCTCAACTCGGCCGAGAAATCGCGAAGACGAAGGCGAACGTAAACAACACCGGAATCCTTTGCGATATCACGGTACTATCCAACATGTTGGATTGATGTTGGATCCGTTTGAACACCCCCGTTCAACATCGTGCAACATCGTGCAACAATGTTGGATCCAACATGTTGGACGATGTTACATCCGTTTGAACAGGCCTTTAGTAGCACAATGTGGCGCTCGCGATGCATATTGTAATCGCGATGCATATTGTAATCGCACCACAAGTATAAAAACATGGTGCAATTTGGTTGGATGGAAAATGTGGGGTGCGGAGTATGGAATATGAGGAGTATTGAAAGTGAGGAGTGTGGAAAATGGAAGATGCGGAGTGTGGAAAATGAAAAATGTGGGGTGTAGAAAATGTGGGGTGTAGAAAATGCGGCGGAGTGTGGAAAATATAAAATGAGGAGTGTGGAAAATGAGGAGTATGGAAAATGCGGAGTGGGGAGAAAATGAGAAATAATCAAATAATTATCCTGGATGAACACGGTTGCGTAAACAATCGAATGAAAGAATGAGGGTGTATCAGGATATGAAAACTCACTATAAGCAAAAACGTAACTAATCCCACGACTCGAAAAAGCGTGTTAACATGGGCAAATACCCGTAATTTTCGGCCTATTACCCGAGGGTTATCTGTTAATTTTTCACCAAACCACGGCTGCTGCGGGTAATAGGGTGGTGCGGATAATGTGTTAAATTCTGAAGACTAAAACTTTGTCACACAAAGTTACGGCGATCGCCATTTCGCCCTTATTCGCCGGCGGCACACAGCGATCGCCTTTGTCGAAAACAACGAAAAGCGGTCGCCTTTTGCTGGCGAAAATTTCGCCTCAATTTTGAAAAAAAATCGCTGTTACCAAACTGAAAAGCCGCCGACGATGTTTTCGCAATGATAACAATGATCGCCGTGAGTGTCAGTGTTTATTTCGTCCCAATCTTCCGTAGCTTTGTATAAAACCAAAACATATATTAACTGAAACCGTTTCTGATCTCAGTGTTTGTTAGTAACAAACACTGAGGAAATCAGTGCCGTAACGAGAAACAAGAATTGCGTTACTACATATGTGTATAAACACCATCCCGCTAGTTTGGTGCCTTATTTCATCTGATAAATTTTATATACCTTCTGTACGATGTAGTTTCACACTTGATCCGTTAATCCTTCAGGATTTTAGCTGAAATCATTGCTTACGTTTCAAGAAGCCAGCTTATCAAAATATCCCATTCTTGGGGAAACGTCACATATTGATTTTTCCACGAAAAACGTCCAGCGAAGTTTCTTTTTCAACCCCCCCCCCCCCCCCCCCCCCCCCCACCCCCCTAAGGAACGTCAGAGGTTTATCGATTCTTTTTCAAAAGTCATACACTACCTCTTTCCATCTTTCCATTCATGTCCGCCTTTTTATTCCAACTTAAACAACTTGTCACAACCTCTGAGTCCTATTTGGTGGGTAATGGAACGTTGAATTCATCATGAAACCTTTGGATTCACCGCTATCCATGTCGGTGAGTTCTCAAAAACATAGGAAATTAGGGAGCGGTCATTAATTACTTGGGGGGGAGGGCCGGTAAATTTAGGGGGAGGGCTAATATTTTTTGGGCTTCGATTTGGGGAGGGTCACAAATTTGTGGGCGCCTATTTTAACAATGAAACTTTTACAATATGTTTAGGCTACTTCAATCGACCATTCAGCTCCACCTTGGAAATGTCCCTTAACCAGCAATCAGGTCGTGCTGGATGCTGCTAATGGGCAACGTTCGAGACCTCAAACATTCTGCTTGATAACGAGGTTTTCAGGAGTAGAACAAAAGAAATGCTTTCCTCTTTTGTTAAAAAAAAGACGTCATTTTTGATGTTTTGGGGAGGGCCAAGATTTTTTGGGCTGATGTTTTGGGAATGGCCAACATTTTTGGGTCCTAGTTTTAGATATTTTACCGGCCCTCCTCCCCCCAGTAATTAATGACCGCTCCCTTAGATGCGATAGCTGTGAGACAATGCGCGTACTACCAAAAGCAGTCGCACCATAATGATCATACATGTAGCTGTTTCCTTGTACTATCAAAGAGGAACGACCTTTTGGGAAGGAAGAAAGGTTAAATCGTCCATCTTTGGAAGACCGCTCCATATCACCTGACTTATATATTAAATAGTATGAAAGTTAAAATTCAATCTTAAGTAAGTTAAGCTATATATATTCAAACGATCATAAATCAGTTGTATTACCATACCGGAAATAGATCGTTCTCTTTGATTGTCGACCTAGTGATCAACATTTGAAAAGTATTCCAATAATGTTTTTTGCTCTTCAAAGTTTTCTCATAATCTTTAAGCTTCCAGCAAAATGGAGACTTCACGTGTTTGAAATAAAGTGTACATTGCTCAAGAAGTTTTATTAACTTACGTTACATCAAACATAAGCGACGGCCGGTCTGCATTTATCTGGCCTTTCTTCAACTTCCTGTTAACCCTCGAGTCCCTGTCCTTTGGACCGAGAATTAGGAAGTCGGCGTCCCCACGATGTTCCTCTATTTTCGATCGAGTTTTCCGCGAAAAGACCCTCATGTAATGCGGGTATAAGCGGCCATCCCGAGTGGGCGGCCTCCGGCCACCCAGGGGCATTTGTCACAGCAGCCATGACAAATACATGCTAAAACCGCTCGGGTGGGGCAGAAAATTGTGACAAAAACCCCCACCCCTGGGGCAACCTGGGCAACATATTATAAGTATGAGAAGCTAAACGTTTTAGAAGTGTCAAAAATCTTAATAGTTTTATACGAATATTATCCTTTATTTCTTTGTTCTGTCTTCTGACAGTGGATGGCTTAATTTAATCTCTTAATTTGAATGATAATGATATGACTTACCTCAAGGACAAAGAAATCGAAGAACGTCGATCGATCGAGCGAGTCCTGTGGCGAAAACCGCTGAACGTTGAGACAGCAGATTACGTGCAAACCCCGTGGGTATGTCCCCGGGGTATTTTGACGAAAACGCAAAAGCGCCCTAATGCCCCGCGTGTGGGGCATGTTTTTGCTACAAATCCCCTGCTAAGCCCCTGGGTTGCCCGGGGGCCGCCCCCTCGGGATAGCCGCTGATACCCGCATAACTACATGATTAGCTAAATTGTCCCCACGCAGTTAGACTTGAAAATCGACATTCGCAATATTTATTGAAAAATGAAAATTGACTGTCGCAATATTTCTTTTTCATATTTTATAGCTTTTGAAAAATGAAAATTGACTGTCCCAAGATTCATTTTTTTCTAAAATGAAATTTGATTTCTTTCAACTGCTTTCATTTTTCATTTTTTCAAATAGCCAGAAAAATGAATGACCCTAAGATACACGCATTTGGGACAACCGCAATCTGCCATTTCTCTTCAGGAGTCTTTACATAGCGTCGCAGAGATATGTGATGTGATGTTTCTGAAAACTATCGATTTTTCCACGGAGAAATGTCACAAGTCAAAACCCCCCCACCCCCAAACTTCGCTGGACGTTCGATATGTGACGTTTCCCTTGGAGTAGACATGTGAATTCTCTCGACATTGTCTGGTTTTTGACACGACAACACCGGAGTGTCACGCTCTGAACTTCGCGGGTAGCGTATAAAGTGTGGCTTATTTACCACACAGCTTCTCAACTTTTTTGTGAAAATGGAAAAGGTCCATCCTTAGTGCGCATGTGCGAATGTTTGAATTTTGGTTGCAAAAGATGGGGAGAGATTTGATACGTGAAAGAAATCCTACTCTTCCATCGACTTTGCCTAAGTTTCATTTGACCTTATACCTATTTAGAATAGTAATTTAGTTTTATATCCTAGGATTTAAGATGGTATTTCGTTCGTCTGCGTAATTTTTGCGAATATTTTTGACTCTGAATTCAGTGCCCTTGGACGGTGGGCAACCCTAAAACATGGAAGGGCGGAATGACGGAACGGCGGAATGACGGAATGACGGAATGGCCCAAAAAATCCTCAAAAATTCTGTTTTCCCCCTTTTTTTGTCAAGCGAGAGCCTGAAAACAACGAACTATTTTAGCCGTTCGCTTGTCCAAGTTGGCACATGAACGTCTTATGTCTCCCAGCAAATGGGATTATAATCTCCTTATCAGTTTGTTGTTTACTTACTGACCTTACTGTCTCGTCTACATGTAATATCCCCATTATATCTAGTAGTCCGGCAAGCTACATGCATTGCTCGTCAGTTTCAGTGTTTCCATATTGCCTAGATTTGCACTGCAACTATAGCGATTTCAATTTTCTATCATATATATATATATGGATTCTGATTGCTGTTATTAAAAGGCGTGAACGTTGCTATAAAACCCTGGGTTCAAACCACGTTAAATTGATATTCTCAACAGCTGTCATCGATAAACAAACCGTGCCAGTAGACCTTGTACTGTAAAAATGGTCCACATAAATTTATTTTGGAGAAGTTTTCTTCCAAAGGTCATATAGGAAAAGATACTCCGGGATATGAATTTTTTTTTTTTCTTTATTAGCTTTTCGGTGGGGTCTGGGATCTTGGGCTGCCTGTGGTCTTGGCGGGTAAATGACGCACGTGAGAACTGTAAAGGACTTTGATCTTAGCTTCCATAGAATAGCAATTCGTCATTGTGATTACATGTCATCATGTTTTTTTATATAATATGGTATCAGGTTTAATTTTCGTGCGCTCTTTTTTTCGCGAGTATAAATTTTCGCGATTTTTTCCAAAACGCGAAAATCGCGAATTTAAATACTCGCGAATATTAGTAAGAATGAAGTAACTAAACGCTTGTCAAAGTTAGCGCATGAACGCCTTCAGTCCCGGAGGAAACCCTCGTGGCAAGGGAGAGAACAACACAACAAATAAACTCAACTCACATGTAACACCAAGTCCCGGATTCGAACTCGATCGGGCAACAGCGGTGAGAGACGAGCGCTCACATCGCTACATCACCCATAAGACCCACAATGCGGTCTATTGACCTCTTTATCCTTTATTAATTACCATTACATGTTTAAGATCTCAAAAAAGTATTGAAAGCGTAGCTGGTTTACTCAGTACAATCACGTGACATTTATATCAGTATATCAAACTGGAAAACATTTTGGTGGGCGACTGTATATATAATGTATGTATAGTCCATGCACCATCAACGCGTATTGTGCTCTGCTACAGGTAACTGTCTTTAATGTTGTTTTTCGCAACATTTGTTGTAAAAACAAAAACAAAACGCGTATCTTTTCTTATTTCCTGTGCTCTCAATGACAATTAGCCGTGTGACGCTTATTAATAATAATTTACAGAAAAAAGTCAAACTCAAACCTTCTGTTTGACAGCTCAAAGGCAAACTCAAGCTTTTTTAACGTTCACTTGAAAACAGTATTTATAGAAGGCAAAATCAAGCTTTCCATGCATATAGGTGGACGTTATATGATAAGATTACTGAAATAAGATGATAGAAAGAACCGGAGAGTAAGCCTTCTATTTGCTTTCGAATAACACAACTGCACTTCAATATAATGATTTTGGGAATAAAACCATGACAAACGCCAGTAAGCAATGCCTATTCTCTACGTGCGAAACTGCTGTCTGCGGAAGAATAGTATTTTTAAACTGCACGCTGCACTCAAATTAGTACTGATGTTTGAACCAACCATCACACGAGTTTGTCCATATGCAGTTTCGTTATTCTACTATATCTCAGTTGTGGTACAGATAATTAAAAAACAAGATCTGCTATTTGTTGAAGGTAACGCGAAAGAACAATCAACCTAGTTCATACTCCAAATTCATTTTTTAAGTGCCTGATATGGATTTCATCCATCGCCTCCCTATTTTCAACAGTTACTTCTAAGCGGGGGTAAAACCTTTGCCCATGCCACTTGCGGATGCCAACTTGTCAAAGTGCCAACTTTGACAAGCGAACGGCTGGGACCTAAAATAGTTCGTTGTTTTCAGGCTCACGCTTGACAAAAAAAGGGGGAAAACAGAATTTTTGAGGATTTTTTGGGCCATTCCGCCGTTCCGTCATTCCGCCGTTCGTGTTTTAGGGTTGCCCTGGACGGTTCGTCGAGCGGAGGAATTAATGGCTACAGAAGAAAGCTTCCGTCTCCTGGTAGTTTCGTCCAAAGCATTTGAGAGGGAGACAATGAACGGTCTAGGAAACTTGGAGACAGTGAGAATGTAGGGGAGATATTTACTCTGCTTGTAATTATAAGTCGCTGAATGTACTATGATTCGCGTGTATTTATACACGACTTTCATAATGGCCGCCTCCTAATTTGCATAATTTGGAAGATAAATCTGTAGAGGGAAACCAATGCTACCACATGAAAGATCACATTTAAACTAGTAATAGTTTTGAGTTTTAGAGCAATGTGGAGAGTTGCTGTTGAGCTACGAGCATTTCTAATGTAGAAAAACATGTAAGCGAGGCTAGAAAGGCGTCCGTTGTTTTTCTCATACAAATCTCTCTAATTTCAACTGGCTGTAACTTCATTGCTTTTTAAGCTACAGCACTCAACTTTCACAAGTTCACTAATGTCGACATGCTCTTTCACATGGCAATGTTCATATTTTCTATAAATGTGGATAAACAACCGAAACGGAAAATCACATATGCAAATTAGGAGGCGGCCATTATGAAAGTCGTGTATTGAAGTGTCAACACGGCCTTCGTTCGGTACAGTTAAAGGCCTCGCTGTTTAGCAAAATCGAACTCTTTTCTTCCCCGATTTTGTAGTGGAAGCGCTCTTATAATTGTACAACAACTCATCCTAAAATCACAAAGCCCCAAAGCTATGAAGTCAGAACGTTAGTTTCCCCGTAGTTTCGCTTTCACTTCGCGAAACTGCAGTAGAATGAAATATTATAATTCACACAGAAGTTGTTGTTTGTTTATGAGTCGGCATTGTCGAGTGGTTCCTAAACTATTATCCCGAATACCATACATGTAGATCTTCGAAGCACTATCTCATGGTCCAGTGGGAAGTTCATACGATTCTAAATCCTGAACTTCTCAACTGATGCAAATTACAAAACTATCAAGCTAGCGAAAATTCCAAAGGTCGTTCCAGATCAGTTGAGTTTTAACGTGACGTGATATTAACAGCGTGATTTTCCATTGTCTTTCTCATTATTAATAATCACATGTTACGCGTGCGCATTACCGTGGCACTCTTCCTTTAAGGCCTGGATTTTCGTCCTTAACAGACACCCAGCAGAGATTTTAAAGATCTTCAATTCTCTGTCGATATATTTATATGTAAGTTGTCCAAAATATGAAAATACCTAATATTTGACTTTCTTAATCATATGGAAGTCTCCTTTAGTGTCACGTGACATTCCCCAGTTGGTGACGTCATAAAACGAGTTCTTTGAAATGGGGGAAGTTTACACAGGAAAATGTGGCTTTGTTTTGCTATTACATTGTTTAAAATGACAATTTCATTGCATTTGCGCCTTTTAAGGTGGTATCGGACACTTATATTATAAGATATTTTACTTTTTACTATGTCACGTGACCTGTTTCCTTTAATCACTTACTTCGTTATGATCTGGACATGATTAAAAGGCGCATCGTTCAAGCCCTTATTATGAGTCATAGAAGAATGAAGAAAACAGATTCATTTAAGTTCACTTTACGTACCCCGTTTTTGTCCCAAGGTTTCAACCGTTAACGGTCGTTTTCAAGTCACGTGACACCACTTTGAAAGATACAAGTAGTTCATATTGTTACAAATACCGATAACAAACAGCCTACCGAGTTTCACAAAGATTGGATGGAAGCCTCCCTTTAAATAAAAATACCTTAAGGCTACTATTTATTGCGACACTTAAATTTTGCGATTTAGGAAACTGCGTATTTCGCGAGTGTTTTAATTTTGCGATTTTGCAAAGGAAAAAATGGCAAATAAATATCAGTCCTGAGTAAAGACAAGTTAAGCCTAAGGAGTACTACTTTTCAGCTAGATTTTCCTTCGCGCTAAGCGCTAAATCATATAAACGAACGCGGAAAAAGGTTCACGCTTAACGATAGCTTGCAAATGGTAGTATTAAACAACAAAACGAGCCACATTTACAACAAAACAATAACCGTTTCTTTATTGCTTAAACTGCAAAACAGGGTAAATTTGGCGAGTAGAAATTACTGCGGCAACTAATCTTTGCGATTTGCGAAAAATCGCAAAGATTAGTTGCCGCAATAAATAGTAGCCTTAAGGTATGTGAAATTAACAGGCGAGTCAGGCCTTAATATGCTTGAGAAGAAAATATTCTGGGTTCTTTTTGTTAATGTGGAATCCATTTTCGAAGGCTGTGTTTGATTTCCGGTGAAATTGCATTGTTCAGAACAGCCAATCAGAATACATAAAAATCGGATTCTTCCAGAGCCTATTTTTTCGTCGAGCATGCGCAGTAAGAAACAAATGGGATCTGGGTACGAGATTGATCCTGATACACCCTCATTCTTTATGCAACCGTGTTCGTGTTCATCCAGGGTAATTATTTGATTATTTCTCCTCATTTTCTCCCCACTCCTCATTTTCCATACTCCTCATTTTCCATACTCCGCATATTCCATACTCCGCACCCCACATTTTCCATCCAACCGTGCAATTTCACAAACATTTACATATTATTTCGTCCGGGCCTTTTTTGCCTGACGCGACCCAAATACTATAAACTAATTGCGATTTTGAGACGCCGATACCGAATTATATTGCCGGCCATTTGGGAGAAAATATATTTCGTATCGGGCGGCAATATAATAGTCGGTATCCATCCTCGTGACCAGGGCCTTCTCGGTCAGATCCAAGATGGCGGCTACTCCGAGAGAATACCCTGGTAAAGGCTGAATCACGTGACCAAAAATCTCCAGAAATCCTGGAGATTTTAATCACGTGACGTGGGCATCCAATATGGCGGCCAAGCTAAATATGGAAATGTTAACACGTGCCTACAAACCATAGGTATCCCAATCCGGAGTGAGCTAAATGCGATTAACGGTATTTCCACGCGGCGTACGATGTAGTGAAAACAGGTCTACTAAACGGCTCGAAATAGAGTTTACTTGGATAAAGAAACAGTGGAAGGGTGTCACAATGCTATTAGGATGTATCTAAGCTAGAAGAGAATCCTAAAAAGCCGTTCATTTTCCGTTAGCGTTGAAGCGAAGCGATCGATAACACATGCTCAAGTTAAACGGCTTCTCCTGGCTTTCCCACTGATGAAACTTACCAGAAAACTACCCAGTAATACACTTCATCTATTGCTCTACCTAAACAACGTGGTTTAAGGTTATTTAAAATCGTTTTATTGATAAAATTAGATAAAATTAAACTATATACGAATCATCTCCGTGGTCTCAGCCCGTTTGGCCAATAAAAAGCATTGTTAGGCAACCTTTGCGTCATAACCGAAGAGCCAATCAGAATACGTGACAGTTCAGCCTTTACCAGGGTCTTCTCTCGGAGTAGCCGCCATCTTGGATCTGACCGAGAAGGCCCTGGTCACGAGGTTGGTCGGTATCGGCGTCTCAAAATCGCAATTAGTTTTGTATCGCGATTCAACAATTAAGTCGGGAATTGTTAAAAGAAAGAAGAGAATGAAGCACCAAACTCATGCTGATCGTAATTTCTAGTTCTACATCAATTATTGTCAAATAAACATCAATTTCAAAAATGATAAGTGATTTCGAATTTAAGGGTTATCTAATTTTAAAAGAAGTGTTTTTTTTTCTTTGAAAGAAAGGCTTTTTGCTTTGACTTTGAGGCTTGGTTTGAACGACTTTTGCAATTTTACTGCTTTGAGACGGTGAAATTTGTACTTTAGCGGATACGAGTGTTAGATTTCTGACGAAAACTACAATGCCAACCTATTACCTTTAGGATTGAAGAATTCTTATCTTGTAATTTACAACGATTTGAAGGTGAAATTGTAGAAATCTTGCCACGACGTGCTCAATACATGCTGTTGAAAAACGACTTTTGAACTAGACCGGGAACCCATGTAACTGCAAGGGCTCGCGCAAGAGCCAATCAGAGGCTGGTATTCTGAGACGCCAATACCATGTTATATTGGCGTCTCAAAAGTAAATGATCAGTAAATCGTGATACAGGCACTTGTAGCCTGACTAAATAGAGCCTCTCGTCGCGGAATTGCGAGGTAGCTTCAGGCTAAGGCAGTTGCTGACTGTACGATAAACTCAGCGCGTGCCTGTATTTGACAGGGGAGCAGCGGAGTGACGCAGTGGTTAAATGCTTCGCCTCTCATCCCTGTGGTGCAGGTTCTATATAATGTGAATTATCCGGGTCCTGGCTTTGATCAACCTCTTTGCATGGTTGTTTCAGGTCCCGTTAGAAATTAATTCGTGATTGTAATATCATTAGTTAAAGTGCAACTAACCCCTTTTGCAATTTTTATACATATGAATCTTTGAAAGTTTTGAGTACTTCTGCGAAGAAATTTTTGGCTTACAGAGAATACTCTATGTTCTAGGCTTGTTTGAAATGGTGAAAATTTGACCTTTACTGACCCATGACCGCGCAAGAAAAAGCCTGGGTCGATTCTTGATCTTACGTCACCTCATTAATGCATTGTTCTCCATGGCGCCTTTCCATCACAACAACATCGATATATAGAGAATATACACAGTCTGTGAGTTGTTAGTAAAGAAAACAGTTATTTTAGAGTAAATGCTAAATATTTATTCAAATTATTGCAAAGTCGAATGAGTTGGATGACGTAAGATCAAGAATCGACCCAGGCTTTTTCTTACGCGGTCATGGGTCAGTAAAGGTCAAAATGTCACCATTTTAAACAAGCATAGAACATAGAGTATTCTCTGTAAGCCAAAATTTTCTTCGCAGAAGTACTCAAAACCTTTCAAAGCTTCATATGTCATTCTCACGATACAGTAATAGAAACCGTCACTGTAATCGATTGACGTAATAAAACTATATTAAAGATAATCTAAATAGTTCTGTTTTAGATGGGTTGTAATACGCCTCTCTTCTACATGAGACTAGATAACAAGAAATGCGGCTCCTGCAAGAAAACTTTACTAAATATCGTTTCCGCCCTCGCAACCGGTGTACATCGCTACACCTCTACATATAGCACGATTGACTCTGCCATTTGTCTATATAGCAGTCACAGATCAGAGTAGCTTAGATAAAAGCGCACGGTTTCGGAGATTATAGCTGGTACTATTTAGTTCGACACAATAGTTTTCATTTGGACCATCTACATTTTACCTCCTCTAATTTGTCTCTGTATATCTCTATGTTACACTGATTTCCATTTGCTCTGCCATTATTTTCACCGGCCTATCCGATCAAAGACAGCTTTATTTTAAAGTTTTGTTTGTTATTCACATACTTAGACTCCGAAGTCAAATCCGAAGAAATTGTTATTCACATACTTAGCTACTAACTACACATTCCGATTTCAACAGCACGCAGGCATGTTGAACAGTCAGAGATAGCTAAGATTCAAATTTCTCTTCGAGTATTCAACTCGATATATCACAAGCGAGCGACTCCAAGCGCAATATATTATTCGACCTGTTTGAAAGCATGGTACTGATTTTCATTAAAATGAATCAATTTTATTGCCTAATAAAGCGAGTAGATAAGCTGAGAGGCAATATCCACGCACGTAAAATTATCAAATACGATATTTCTCAGTCGTGGAAATCCTCGTAAAACACTGTAGTTTATATAATAACATATTTTTACAACAACTGCCCACTTTCTCGTTTTCTGATTGGCTGAGGATATACCACGGTAGATTGCGATTGATTGCGTGACCAGTAACGCACGATAGGATCACTTTCCCTAGTCACTTCTTGGCCCTGTTATTTCACTAGTTTTAGTTCATTGTTGTTGTAAAAATGTTTTACCGTGATCTATCGAAAATTTGTTAAACATACTACGAGAAATGTTAAGTATCTCGTAGTCATCTCAGTTCGTATAAATTACAGCTGTTTCACTAAGCTTGTTTCATACAATATTTTCATTGAAAATCACTTCTAAATTTTAAAATGTCAATGCAGTTGAATGAATGAATGAACGAAAACGTTATTTATTTAAAGAGGGTAACCGCCTCAATAGTGGAGCACTGACAAACTTGTGGCCCTCCGAAGCTAATAAATACAATAATAAAAGCTAACAACTACAAAAAATTGAAATTACAATTATAAGGGCATAAAGGTAAAATTATGATAGAACAATATTCACTAGGCATTAAACGCTATATATAAATACCACTAACTATAAATAGTAATGAAAATACGAAAAGACTTTAAGATACGTGAAATTGGGCTTTCGAAAATGATATAAAAGTATTGCATTCCTTTTGCGGAAGAGGTTGATCTAATATAGAAGGGTAGGGAGTTCCAGCATTTAATAGTTGAGACTGCATGTAAATGATCTGCCACCTTCTGTTTTACGCGCGTACTTAGGAGAAACATAACTAAAACGCGCATTACGAGTAACTCGGGAATGACGATCACTATTGAGCACTAACATATCATTAAAGTAGGTTGGCGTTTCACCAACACAACGCTTAAAAGCTAAAACACATTTCCTGATATAAGCTTCAGTATAAAATGACAGCCAACCGAGAGAATTAAATAGATTCACAGATGAATGTCTCGGCTGCGCATCTAGTAAAATTCTGGCCGCCCTTTTCTGGAGAGATAAAACTCTGTCCAGATTATCTTTGTTGCAGCAAGACCAAACTATACTACAGTACATTAATAAAGGCTTGATCCGCATAGCAGTATAAAATAAGACGCGTTCTTTAAATGGAAGATATGACTTAATGTTTATAAAAATACCGATTCGTTTGGACAACTTATTACAAAGATTATCGGTATAATGGTTAAAATTTCGATTCTCATCCAAGTCTAAGCCAAGAAGCTTTGCATGTTTAACCACAGGCTAACCATCCTCCCATTTTGTGTATTTGTCACTGATGTTTTAATAATCCATCATTTCCTAGCAAATTGTGAAATAAAATACCTTTTGACTTGATTCTGCTGTATGTGTGTTGATTTAGTGCGCGCTCATAATACAGCTCGGGTTTCCTGTGGCTCCTGATTGTTTTCATATAGCTCGGGCTTCCTGTGGCCCATCTCGCCAACTACATAAAAATACACAAGGCAGGCAACTAAATTCATCGCCGACAAGCGAGACGCGCGAGAATTTTGCCGAAAAACGAAAACTTCCAGGTTCCTGCTACCTCCCTAACATTCTAAATGTTGAAGAACAGTAAACGAGCTACGTTTTTGGTGGTAATTCACGGCGATATCGAGTGTTACACACTCGTAAAAGCTTCCTAGAAACCATCAAACTGGTCCAGATTTTCGGCGATATTTTTTTCTCCCTATGATCGAGACAGATATGAGCCATCATAAGGATTTATAACGGTCATCACATTCGATTTTTTTTAATCAAACTATCGAATGATCTCCCATCTAGAGTCCCCAGCGAAGAAATGGACAGCTGACATATTTCCCCTAATCTCCCTCGTATGGGCTGTTTTGCAATTTGACACACCACCCCGATGAAGTAGTTTTCGGCAGCTTCCGATAAACGAACCGGAAGAAAAATATCTTGAAGACTTCGCGGGTTAAAAATATATATGTCGCACGACCGCTAAACTCTCGTACTATGATTTCAGACCAAATTTTACTCCACTCTACTAGTATTAGCAGGAGCCCATTACCAGGAGCGTCCATCTTCCCCACTGTGTCTGTACCCCAGCACAGAGGTAGATGAGGCTATTTTTAGAATTGCATTTCGCGCGAAATAAACAAAGGCCATGTTGTCTTAGCCAATCAGATAGCTAACGTCACTTCTCATTATTATTCATTATCATTCTTCTCACCTTCAACGTGGGAATTCGAATTGCTGGTTTTCACTCAATCCCCACAGATTCAAACGACAAAGGGCATGGCGGCCATGTTGGTGCCCCAACAAAAGAAGCTAACGAGG
This sequence comes from Actinernus sp. WN-2022, assembly GCA_030867875.1. Classification (NCBI taxonomy): domain Eukaryota; kingdom Metazoa; phylum Cnidaria; class Anthozoa; order Actiniaria; family Actinernidae; genus Actinernus; species Actinernus sp. WN-2022. The sequence continues at coordinate 90,134 of JAOWCC010001612.1, read as the reverse complement.
AATCTATTGTTTAAGGGCACCAACATGGCGGCTAGACGTCAAGTGAAAACCAGCAATTCTAAAAATAGCCTCACCTACTCCTGTGCTGGGGACCCAACCCATAACAGAGGAACGCTCCTGGTAATGGGCTCCTGGTATTACCAGGTATCGCGCGAGAGTAGTTGTGAATTTATCGTAGTCTGTTTGTTTTTATCCCAAAATTGTTCATTCGCAGCCTAAAATTCGGACAATAAAGTTATCTGGCTGTGAAATGAACCAGCTAAATGTGTAGTTTATTTATTATTCTGTAGTTTGCATTAGTTTTAAGACACCGGATAATGTTTTGAGCGAGATTTAAGCGTTTCAGTTCACCGATACCTGTTCGCTGATTTTCGCTATTTGATCCAAAAATTGTACTGTCTCATCCGAAAAATGGACAATAAAGTTATCTAGCTGTAAAACAAACCCGCTGAGTGTGTAGCTTATTTATTATTCTGTAGCCTGTATTAGTTTGAAGACATCGGAGAACGTTTTGAGTGAGATTTAAGCGTTTGAGTTCACGGACACCTGTTCTCTCATTTTCACTACTGTATAAGTATTAGAAAGGGAAGACACGGTGAGCCGAGGTTTTAATTTTTGACTGCAACATATAACCCCACGGGGAACGACGGGACATGCCTTACCATATCCTCGGAAGGGAGATACGTCACGCGACATTTTTCGTGACTCATAACGACTCAACCCCTTAATAACCCCGAAGGGATTTTTTTGTCAAACTAAATGTTCCTGGTACCTCCCCTACTGAGTCGTTTTTTGGTCAACAACGTTGCAGCGAAAAAGTAAACACCTCGGCTCACAAAAACGAAAATGAAATGTGTTCAAATGTTGTCCTAAACTATAAGGCTTGCCAAAAAGTTCACACCAGGAGTGAGAAAATGCTTAAACAACTCACACATGTGAATTGAATTAGAGATTATGAAATTTGCAAAGGACTTCTGGTCGGTTTTCTGAACGCTGTGTCTTCCCTTTCAATACTTTATAAAGGTGATCGGCAGCGAAAATCAGCGAACAGTATCGTTGAACTGAAACGCTCAAATCTCGCTTCAAAACATTATCCGGTGTCTTAAAACTAATGCAAACTACAGAATAATAAATAAGCTACACATTTAGCTGGTTCATTTTACAGCCAGATAACTTTATTGTCCGAATTTTAGGCTGCGAAATGAACAATTTTGGGATAAAAACAAACAGACTACGATAAATTCACAACTACTCTCGCGCGGGGCAAAGTAACCACATGCAACCCACACGCATCAAACCAACGTTTCGATCCAATCTTCCAATATTCTACTATCGGTTAGGGACTCCCTGTGCTTTACAAGTAGTAGTCTAACGGATTGCTTCCAAATATATGAGTATTTGAACACTTTTTGCAACGGTTTTCTAGCTAACCCTCACTCAGTTTTCTCCAATTCACTGCTCACTTTGGATTTTTTTTGTTCAGTTCAAACGTACGGTGGCCCAGAAGGGACAAGGCAACAAACAAAACAATTCTGCAAACAAGAAGCAATTGCACTGCCTAAAAAATATCGCACTGCAAACAAAATATATCGCACTGCAAACTAAATATATCGCACTGCAAACTAAACATGTACCGCACTGCAAACTAAAAAATATTGCACTGCAAACTAAAAATGTATCGCACTGCAAGCTAAAAAAATTTGCACTGCAAGCTTAAAAAATATTGCACTGCAAATAGAGCATAAAACCCTTGCGCACGCATGGTGCTTGTCAGCGGTTGTGAACAGCGGCTCGAAGGTTTCCCGCCAAAACAATCCAAAATGGCGTCCGGAAGTAGCGAACATGATTTTCATGAGCTTTACCAAATGGTTCAGAAAGGGACTTAATCGAGCATTATTTCCATAAAGGATTTAGGTACAAGGAAATCATACTGATGCTGGAAAAACATCATGAAATAAGCATGAATATAAGAACACTTAAACGAAGGTTAAATGATTACGGGCTCAAGCGTCGTGATGTGCCCAGACGAAAATGTTCTGCAGTGCGTCAAGAAATAATAGTTCGTGAAATAGCAAATGGACCGGATAGCCTGAATGGTTATCGTAGTATGTGGCACATTTTGCGTATTAGATATCATATCCATGTTCCTAGACGTATAGTGGAGTCTATTTTACGCGAGGTTGATTCTCGTGGCGTGGAAGAAAGGAAACGCCGTTCTTTCCATCGTCGTAGTTACGTTTCACACCGGGCCCAATTTTTGCTGGCACATAGATGGCTATGATAAACTTAAATTATTTGGATTTCCAATCCACGGATGTGTTGATGGTTTCAGCAGGAGAATTTTGTGGCTTGAAGTACAACGGTCAAACAAAAATCCTCAGGTAATTGTTCAGTACTTTTTCAATTATGTTAAAGCTGCACGAGGATGTCTCAGTACGTGTGTACACCGACCTTGGAACTGAAAATGGACTTGTTGCTTGCTATGCAGTGTTATTTCCGTGCTGATGGATTGGATGAATATGCAGGCATTAATGCTCACAAATATGTCCCAAGTTACAAGTAACCAAAGAATCGAATGTTTCTGGTCTTTCTTTAGGAAGCAACGCTTCCTTCACGAATCTGACATTCTTGACCTCACTAGTGAGATTCATAAAGAGGCGTTGTGGTTTTGTTTTGCTGATTTGATCCAAAGCGACCTGGACAAAACAAAAGATTACTTGAATATACATCGAATCAGAAAGTCAAAGCATGCCACTGTTTTCTGGTGTACCTAGCCCTGATGTAATGTATTTTTTGCCAGAGGATTATGGACACACAGATTGCTTGATTCCTGTCTCTTCACAAAAACTATCAGAAATGAAAGGCAAGTTACAAGCAGCTGAGTCAGTCCAAGAAAACCAAGTGTGGGAAGAGTATTTCCTGTATGTCATGGAGAAAAATGGGCTTTCTCAACCAGCTACTATCCAAGAAGCAGGCAAACTTTTCCAGAAGTTAGTCAAATTTGCCAAACCTAGTGTGCCATAAACATATAGTGACTGTCTAGTATACAGTGAACTGGGATAGACTTTGAAACAAGGGTATACTTGAAACGTAAAGGGAATACCGCCCCGAAAAAAGGAGATTAATTAGAATATAAGAAAGCTGAACGTATTTGCATTTGTTGAATTGAAGCTTTATTTCCTTCAAAATTAGTTGCATTTTCAACATAATTATTCACTACTTTCTTATCCCAAAATTATACAAACTTGGGCAATACTCGGGGGGGGGGGGCACTTTACATAAACACGGAAGTTTTTGTATCTCCTATGCAAGTACCCTCCAAAAAATGACATAATTTTGGGATAAGAAAGAACCGGTAGATGTAGTGAGTACAATGTAAACTAAACATTAATGCAACATACATAATTTAAACTTATATAGTGTAAATATTTCAAAACAGCTTGTAGACAGCAAACACTTTTCCATGCAAGAATCAAAATGTTGCTTACACATGTCTACTTAAAATGATAACTTAATTCATGTGTTTTAACAAGTATTCACTAGTTTCACGAGGCAACTATGTTGGCAAGAAACAAGTTTCACAATGTCAAGCCTCACACTGAGCAGTTTCAGAACGAGGAAAACTAAATGTTTATTCTCCTGGGATTCAACATGCTGCTGCATCAAACTAGTGAATTATATGTGATGGACACTTGTCAGATATAATCAGACATGAAAACTAGATGAACGTTAAACTAAGCCAATGATTATAAACCATATATTATATAATTATCATGGCACTGATGGTTAACTCTTTATGGAAACATCCCAAACAATTAAATCAAGCCATCTTCAGAACAAAATGAAATTTTAAGCACAATGCATTTCACGTGCTTATAAGCCTTAGACTGATCCAAATCCTAGGGCATTCCAAAGCCAAAGTCTTGGAATATGTCTTCCATGAGACGAAATGCAAATTCACCACTGTTGCAACTGTTAGAGTATCTACTGTTAACTGGAATTGTAATAGACATTGCACATGTATTTGCCTTAATTCTCCTGCCTCTCTCTGCTACTTCATGTTCAAAACATAGCTTGCCTCTAAAATTTGGGTACCTTGAACCACTGCCAAACTGCAAAACATCACCTAGTGTGAGAACCTTATGCTTTGGACCTGTCTCATCCGTTATCCAGTTATAGCATGGCAGTACATCATATGTCAGCTTTCCTTTGCTAGCACTCTTCAAAAACTGATGCCATTTGTAGATAATTTCTATTTCTACTTCAAGCCTTTCAGACTTAGTTGAAGGTGAATAAGAAGGCTCAAAGCAAGCTTTTACTTCTTCAACAGAAACTTCACAATGCACAAATTGTTTGATACTCTCTTTTGGAAACTGGCATAAAATATCATAAACACCAAAACTGGCAAGACCCTTTCTAAAGCTGAAAATCTCTTCAGCAACACTACTTACAACAATGTGCTTAACACATGCACTCAGAAGCTCATCTTTGTCCTGTAAAGACAAAACAGCTTTATTATAGCCCATACCAAAACGCTCTGGGAAATCACTTACATCCTGCAAAAATGATTCATCATTACAATTGTCAATATTAGTAAGCTGTAGAAGAAATTCACTGTCCCTTGGTACCTCCTCTAGAACTGGCTTTACTGGGATATCAAACAAAACGTTTGTCAGTGATGGTATAAAGAAATGAGGCCCCCAGGGCAACCATTTAAAAGAGCAATGGCAACTAACTTCCCTAACAATTCAAACTTCCCTTGACTTAAGGCATTTAAGTCATGCCTGAAGGTTATGTATGGATGGGTACTTACCACGAACTAGTTCACTAAAATCTGAAAGACTACGAAATAGCTCAGAGAAATATTCTCTCATAACCCCCCCCCCCCCCCCCCCCCTGTATCAACTGCATCTTCCCCTATAAATTTCACTGTTACATGAGGATGAATATCTTCATCTTCTAAACATTCAAATGTCCTTTGTACAATGTTCTTTCTTGTCATTTCGATCACTGAAAACTTCTCTTTTGGGAAGGTCTTCAAAGTTCCTTCTACTGCTTCAGCCAGTGATGTGGGAGGCGATAGTGCCTTATCATCCAACTTTTGATCTTCTTTGCTTTGCTGTATTGCGAATTGTAGAATTTCGTCATCAAAGTCATCAGGTGTATCTGCAATTGTTTAATAATGAAGTAATGTATTCTGTTTCAAACATTTAAAACACAATATTTAACTTTGTTTTTCCCTATGTACCATACCAGCTACCGGCAGCATCAGTATTCATTATTTACAGTCAAACCAGCCTAGACCCTCACCCATTTGCTCTAGCGGAGTGACTGCAGAATACCCCACCACCATTGTCTTGACCCTTCGTAGAACGTTGCATGTCACAATAGAAGGTATTGTTATTCAAATAAGTGGTGGGTATTCTGCAATCTAGCCCATTTGCCTACCTTGCCAAAAATAGCTTCCAATTTCTTGGTGGGAAATCCAAAACACATTTTTAGACGAGCTTTTTAAAAAATATTAACCTCGCAGTCGCACCTGTTTAGCGCTTTGAATAAAAGAATTTTGGCAGGCTACATCTCTAAAATAAAAGCAAACTAGTTATTACCTGGTATTTCAAATAGATCATCGCACGTGTTCAACTCTCTTGGAGGTTTACGACCATCTGGCGCACTGTTAGGAGTCTGAGAACTGTGAGGAGTGGACGAAGTTGAGACACCTGGAAAACAGCTGGAACGTGACTGAGCTGATAATGACCATTGATCGTTACCAGTACCGCTGTATGAATTTGCGTTATCTGATTCTGACCCCGAGTCGCCAAAAAACTCACTGCAAGGAATTAGATAAAATGTCAGTCGCTTGTAGTCCTTTCCTATGGCATCCTTGTAAGCAGATAATGAAAACAGTTCTTTGGTTCCTGGTATAAAATTTGCTTCTCTGAAGTCTGGATATAGTAACGTGTAGGGTACGGAATCGTGGAATGTTTGGTCAAAGTCTGAGTGCTTTTCCACAGCTTTCAGAATAATATCCTCCTTGCTAGAGGAAGTCTTGACTTGAATTATTTGAGTCTTCCCACGACGAGGCTTAGTTATGCAATCACTCTGTAAGCAAGACTAACTTTAACTTCTACGTCTTTCTTTACGGAGTTCTTGTGGCAGATATTCAGCTTACTTTGCTTTTTCTTCTTAGACTTTGGGTTAAAATCGTCTTGTCTTGCTTTTTCTCGCTTTCGGTAAAATTCCTCAAACGTCAAAGTATTTATACTATCACTCGAAGACCCAGTGGCCGAAATTCGTCCAACTGTTCCTGATGAGGTCCCCGGTGTATTAGCATTGCTAGAAACAGTGCTGGGGCTTGCAGTCGCAAGTGCACGAGATATTTCTTCTCTCACAGTCTCGCGAATTTCATCCTTCCACCTAATTCCAGACGCCATTTTGGAATAGTTTTGGCGGGAAACCTTTGAGCCCGCTGTTCACTACCGCTGACAAGCATCGTGCGTGCGCAGGGGTTTTATGCTCTATTTGCAGTGCGATAAATTTTTAGTTTGCAGTGCGATAAACTTCTAGTTTGCAGTGCGATAAACTTCTAGTTTGCAAGGCGATACATTTTTACTAATTTTAGCTTGCAGTGCGATACATTTTTAGTTTGCAGTGCAATATTTTTTAGTTTGCAGTGCGGTACATTTTTAGTTTGCAGTGCGATATATTTAGTTTGCAGTGCGATATATTTTGTTTGCAGTGCGATATTTTTGAGGCAGTGCAATTGCTTCTTGTTTGCAGAATTGTTTTGTTTGTTGCCTTGTCCCTTCTGGGCCACCGTACAAACGTTTACTCAGTTCACACAAAAGGCGCGAAAAAAACTTTTGCACGCGCGCGTGTGCTACCAAATTCCCGCCCTCGGCAAACTTCTTTTTTGCATTTTGCATCCGAGATCTACTCATCAGTGTCCTCCTGAATCTGGCCCGAGAATGTTTTGTCTCGGACGAACTTCTGGGCCGCTTTCTACACTTAACGGCGCTGTGCAATATTTAGCAGGATTTGTTTCTTTGCCTTCGACAAACGACGAGCAAATGTTGGACATTTGCTGGAACTGTTAGTGTTAGACAAGGTTTTAAGCGATGGACGGACTAACTCTTTGGCTTTGGACTTCGCTTCGCGAATTCGCTTCAACTTCTCAATGTTTGTGCCAGTTTGTGGTGGAATTATCGACTACTTCAAATCGGAAGAAAGTGGAACTTCTTCTTCACACTCTCGACTAGAAATTTCAAAGATCCTGGCACTCTTGGAACGAGCAAGCTCACTACAAACACGGTAATTTGCTAGTTAAATATTTTTTTATGATGTGATAAACTGTATTTGTGCTGAATTTACTGATGGTAATACTAGTAGAGTGGAGTAAAATTTGGTCTAAATTATAGTACGAGAGTTTAGCGGTCGTGCGACATATATATTTTTGTAAACAAACTAACCCGCGAAGTCTTCAAGATATTTTTCTTCCGGTTCGTTTATCGGAAGCTGCCGAAAACTACTTCATCGGCGTGGTGTGTCAAATTGCAAAACAGCCCATACGAGGGAGATTAGAGGAAATATGTCAGCTGTCCATTTCTTCGCTGGGGACTCTAGATGGGAGATCATTCGACAGTTTGATTTAAAAAAATTGAATGTGATGACCGTTATAAATCCTTATGATGGCTCATATCTGTCCGGATCATAGGGAGAAAAAAATATCGCCGAAAATCTGGACCAGTTTGATAGTTTCTAGGAAGTGTGTAACACTCGATATCACCGTGAATTACCACCAAAAACGTAGCTCGTTTACTGTTCTTCAATATTTGGAATGTTAGAGGGAACAGAAACCTGGAAGTTTTCGTTTTTCGGCAAAATTCTCGCGCGTCTCGCTTGTCGGCGATGAATTTAGTTGCCTGCCTTGTGTATTTTTATGTAGTTGGCGAGATGAGCCACAGGAAGCCCGAGCTATATGAAAACAATCAGGAGCCACAGGAAACCCGAGCTGTATTATGAGCGCGCGCTAAATCAACACATATTCAACAGAATCAAGTCAAAAGGTATTTTATTTCACAATTTGCTAAGAAATGATGGATTATTAAAACATCAGTGACAAATACACAAAATGGGAGGATGGTTAGCCTGTGGTTTAACCTGCTCTACTTTACTGCCATTAGCGTAAACTACAAGGGATTGATCCGCACGAGAGAGCTAGAAACCACCCTGCGAGCAGACTGAGCCGTCTTCTAGCTCAGTAAAAGAGAACAGAAGGCTATGCCGAAATACTGTCAAATTCATGTTGAACATGCTCGAGCCTTGTCAACGGTTCTGGTTAGTCTGTTCGGTTTACCGTCGTCAAACCGGTTTTACGTTAGTCTGTTCGGTTTACCGCCGTCAAACCGGTTTTTACAGTGCACGCATTGATGAGCACGATCTCGAGGCCATTCAATTCAGCCTGGGCTCGAAATGGTATCCAAGCAAATTTTAGCAGGAAGACGGCTAGGAGGGCTGTAGAAACATACGAGGAAAACCAGAAAAGTAGAGACTATGAATACAGCTTATTATTTTTTATTGACTTCTGATACAGGGTACAGTATTTTCAAAAATCACTTTAAAAATCACGTCATCCAGGTGGTAGAAACAACTGATCTCAATGAGTTCAGTCTAAACTATGAGTGACGCCAGAAATGTGAAGACCAAGACGCACCAGAAGTTGTATGGACTTGCTGAAGGAAACCCTTTCGCTTTAGGAAAACCTTTGTCTTTTATTAGCTCCTTGAAGAACGACACCGACTTCTTCGGGATCCGAGGAAGATTGGGATCAGAGAAGTTGACAAAGTGGATTCCAAAAGACGCGCGATATGCCTCGGCCCACTCAAAGTTATCCATCAAGGTCCACGCCATGAACCCTTTGACGTTTACGCCATCGATCTTCATGGCCTTCAACATCTCATTGATATACCGCTTGTAGAAGCTCACACGGAAATTATCCTCCAAGCGTTCCTTGCCTTTCTTGTCAGCCTCTCCAGGCTCTACGCATCCATTCTCAGTGATGTAAACTTCAGGGCTGTTGTAGTTTGTCTTTATGAATGCTAACAATCTTCGCATTCCCCAGGGAACCACTCTGAATCCGTAAGCTCCCGTCTTCTCCCATGTGGGATCATGACTCTTCTTGTAGTTACCATCCGTGTTTAAAGTTTGAGGGGTTGCAGTGCCGGCGTAGTAGTTTTTCTTTTCGATCAGAAATGTTTCGTAGTGATTCAACCCAAAGAAGTCGGTACTGCCTTTGACCATCCGTTTCTCTTCCTCAGTAAAACTTGGTAGTCGGTTAGGTATTCCAATGGCTGCACTCTTATTTGCTACGAGTTCCTTTACGATTGCCGGGTAATCACCGTTCACGTATATCGGATGAGCAAACACTCCGAGTGTAAAATCCATATAGTTTCTGGCTGCTTCTTTGTCGGCTGCAGTGGATGTTTTTGGTTCCCCCCATCCTGCATTGAGTACGATCGTAACTTTGCCTTTTTGTGTAGCTTGGAATTCATTTCTATAAGTACGGTAGACCTTTGCATGGCCGAGGATCAGGTTGTGCAGTGTTTGGTACTGGAGAATAGAGAGCTTTGTTTGGTTTTTTATGTACCCCTTCATGTACAGCGGATGCCTCAGCATAACCACTTCAGGCTCATTGATTGTGGCCCAGTACTTTACCTTGGATCCAAAATTCTGGAAGCAAACCTTAGCATAGTCGTTGAAATAGTCAACCATAGATCGGTTCAGCCATCCACCGATTCCACTAAACACAAGAGGGAGATCCCAGTGATATAGAGTCACTATTGGCTCGATGTTTGCTTTTCTGAGCTCGTCTATCAGGTTGTTGTAGTAGTTAATGCCCGCTTGATTCACCTGAGCGGTAGTTCCAATAGGGAGAACTCGGGCCCATGAAATGGAGAATCGATAGGCATTAGCTCCATAATCCTTCAGGATCTTGACATCCTCCTTATACTTGTGATAGCTATCACAGCTCACGTCTGCCGTTTGGTTCTTAAATAGCATTTTGCTTCGAGGATCGTGGACAAGGCTATCGTAGATGCTTGGACCTTTGCCGTCTGTATTCCAGGCTCCCTCTATTTGATAAGCCGATGTGGCTGCTCCCCAAAGGAAGCCGTCAGGAAAGGTTCCATACTCAAGCTTATCGCGATCTGAATCTGCCTTGATAAAGTTTATAAGGCACAGCAGCGCAAAACCAAACAAATATTTTGCCATTTCTCCAGAGTTTGTTGAGGACTGCAAAGTCATGATGGCGTGATGTGTGCTGATTTTTTTATTCACTCCAGTGCACTGAGGGCTGAGGCTTCCATCAGCCAATTACAGCTGAGGTATGCAGTAAATATTTGTCAACACAGTCAGCTCGTCTCAAATTGAAGCCTGGCTATATATAGTTCTGACAACAATAAGTTTTTCTTGTTTGTGTTGTACGTTTTCAATTATTTATATAGTATAGGTATGTTATAGTAAATGGCAGTGTTTAGTAGTTGTAGCCATTAACTTGATTATGTAACTGAATATATTGTAAAACTGCAGGGACCAACGGACGAAGTATAATACCGGATCACCTTGGAGGGATCTAATCAGCGAAAATGTGTAAACAGTAACAACGAAGAAAGACTGATTATACGGTAATGGGTAATTTATATGAACCATTATTTCGGCTGGCCGAAATGTAACGGTTATCACTATTTTCTACGTGTTTTATAATAAAATAAACAAAATCAAATAACAAATAAGCATGCCCCCTTAAAATCAATTTAACTCGCAAACAAAGCAACTCTCTAAATCGTGGACAACAAAAGGCTTAAAAGAATGCACATTTTTACTACAGGAATAATATTTTATTGCTCTCGTTTATAATTAAGTAAAAAACTTTATTACCACAAATATTTTGAATATTAAAAAAACCTGGGAAGTCATAAATAACATTATTAATCGTAAAAGGAAAAATAATAAGTGAATATCTACTCTTTTAAAAGCGTCCTGACTGAGTTACTTAAAGACCCTGTGTCCGAGCCCATGGTACTTTGCGCCAATGTTATGATTAGTTTGTTTATCAACGGCCTCATAAATTAAAGGCCAGCTTTTAGTCGAACTAAAATGCTCTCGATTGTTTATAAGTTTCATAAAAGAAGTATACATACACTTTGGATAACGAATTTCATAATTTCTACCGCATTAAAAACCCAATCGAGCCCACGAATTTTCCCCCGATGCTTCGAATATAATACTCAGCAGGAAGCCAGTTGTACTGCCTTTAGATTCTAATTCGGTTTACGAGTGCGACTTTTCACAACTCTACAAGCAAACACATACATGTACTCTTGCTACCTTGTTTTCATGACTCCAGTATTGTTTAGCTGTATTTGAAGATCTCTACTTTCCTTGTGAATGATATATTTTGAGTGCAAAATGAAATTTCGTACTCGCACTCGAGTCAAGCTCACAGCGAAGTAATAGCTGAACTCGGCAGATTGGAGTTTGACCCGCGGTCGTAGTTTTGGCAGCAAGACTTTCTGGACGTATTGGATGATGAAAAAAAGATTAAGGGCATTGCTTTCTCTGCTAATAAAAATGCAAAACATATACAGATAAGTCGTAACACCTCAGTGGAGCTGAGCCGTACGAAATTATAATTACGAATGATTTATGAAAAGATACATTGTTATTGCGTGGCAAGAGAAAACTACCCAGTAATACACTTCATCTACACAACGTGTTTACTGCACATGTGTGACAATCTGATGATTTTTGACTGATTATGTTCTAGCCCGGAACGAAATTCTCAGAGCGGTGAAACATCGATTTTTAAATCGACTTCCATCAGTGTTATTTTTGAACTCATCCTAGCCTCCTTTGGTTATTTATGAAAAAAATGTAACATGTGCTTAAATAAGTTTTAGTTATTTGTTTATTCAAAATTAGTTTTGGTGGACTGCAACACAACTAAAACAAAAAAGTATAAGGGACCGGATATTATTTAGCGGTGGGGAGTTTACTAGATTTGTAGGGGGGTCACGATTTTTATGCTCCCATTTAGGGGGGGGGGTCAATTTTGTATATGCTCCTCTTTTATAGATCAAGAGCGGGGAAAGGGAAGGGGGGGGGGGGGGGGGGGATATATATATATATTTATAGGCTTATCCAAGGGGAGGGTCATTATTTTGTGAGACCAGAGAACTGCAGGGCCGCACAATTTTTGGGGCAAGCCACAATACAGATCTAGTAGTCTTTCTCCTTGCCTTCCATTGCTTCGGCAACCAAAGACTGAAGAAGAGACACTCGACTCGTCTCAAGGTAGCAATGGCGCCCGGCCCAGCAAATCCAGCAAAATGGCGGGGAAATGGGCGACTAATGGGTGCGACCGCAGGTAACACGTTCTGAAGGCGCATAGCCCGATAAAACAACAACGGCAATCCGATGAAACAGCGTCGCAACGACCCGGACTTCATCGGAAAAGACGACATCACGATTCAATAAAACAATGACACGATCGGATAAAACGACGTCACGACGAAACGAAACGTCCACACGACCCAATAAAATGACAATGGTCACACGACCCAATAAAACGACATCACGACCCAATGAAACATCGACACGACCCAATGAAACATCGACTCTACCCAATGAAACGTCAATACCACCCAATAAAACGTCAATACGGCCCAATAAAATGACAACACGACCCAATAAAACGTCAACACGACCCAATAAAATGACAACACGACCCAATAAAACGTCAACACAGCCCAATAAATAATGGCCACATTTATATAGTGCCATATCAACCACAGTTTCATGGCGCTTTACATATGACTGACATATCCCGTCAGTGAATTATTTCAGACTGCTTCACGGCGCTAATAGCTGCCACGCAGTTTACAATGTTGAGTGTGGTTAGTGCAATGGCCAGGCTGCTGTACCGGGTGACAATCCCCTGCTCTTTTTCGAGTAGTACAACAGGTTCTTTCACGTCCCCTTCAAATACTGATTAGAAGTAGAAGGAAACATAAAACGTATAATCATGTAATGACATTTTTGACCCTGCTCACCCTTCATAGAAAACTGAAAGACTGGAGGAGATTCTTGTGACCAATCGACATACATATGAAGCTCCAGAAGTAATTGTTGAATACATGAGAACCCATAGAAGTCATAGAGGAAATGAAACTGATAATAATGAACGCAACAAATCGAAAATAATTCTCCTGAAATATATCTTATTTCCCGATGACGCACCAGGAGAAATCCGAGTATTTCTCACAGAGTAACAGCCTTACAGCCAAGTTGCTCCGTTGCTTCTAGGAAGCCAATCAAACCTATTAAACCTAACCTTAACAAATTGAAAACAATTCTCCTGAATATATATTTTATTTCCCGATGACGCACCAGGAGAAATCCGAGTATTTCTCACAGAGTAACAGCCTTACAGCCAAGTTGCTCCGCTCAGTGCTTCCAAGAAGCCAATAAAACCTGTTAAAACTAATCATAACAAATTGAAACAATTCTTATATATATCCATCTATTTAGCCCCGCTATTAAAAGGTTTGGCACTTAACAGTTATTATTAAACCTTATACAAAGGCGCTATACATATCCAATATTTCGTCTATAAAGTCACGGTAATTGACGTTATAACTATACGGCGTTATTTATATAATTACGAAGCCAAAATGGGATCTCAAGCTCTAGCGTCTCCTCCGGTTCGTTCCTCCCGAGAGAGACGTCTGAATCCAATAGCCGATAATGCCGTCCAGTGACGTCACTACCAGAAAACCTGGTAGTGATCTTTGATTAGTTCATATTCTATAATTTCGCATAATTATCATAATTAACTCATCCGAGAAGACGGCAGGATTCACTTTGGACTCACGATTGTTGATCGTTGAGTTTCAGTTGAGTGATTGTCTTTGGCAAAGACCTTGAATTCGTAAGGAAAACATCTGGAAATGGATTGAAAGTGTCCTGCACAGTAACCGGCCGACTGTCTTGTAAACATGTACATTTTATCCCGTCGCGTCCGCGGGGTTGTTGATAATCGATTATTTGTTCACACTCGCAGCACAGGCAACCCAAGCTCTGTATTTGCACTGTGTGACTACATATTATTTGTTGTTGTCCTGTTGTTTCTCTGGGGTTTGAAATGGCGGTTATGGGGCATTTATCTCACTTTGGGTTTTTCTCTCTTCTCTGTCTAAAAGAAAGGAAAGGCTGCACACTCAAATTCAAACCACGAGGCACTTGAGGCCGATTTTTCTCACGAAAACCCATCCGATAGGCGTAATTTTCTCCGTCAGGTGAAAGATAGATAGTTTTTCTTATCCCAGAAGTTTTCAGACTTCAGAAATCATTATCCTAACTCTTCCAAACGAACTCATTTCTTTGAAAAAGCCCTCTCATTCTTCGTCAGAAACTACGTGTTAGCATCAATTCGGGCATGCTGTCAAAATTTCTCTTTCCGGCAGAGGGACAGTCAATAAATTGCCAGATACGTTACATTCTCCCCACGGGGTCTAACGTGCCGCCTATTGTACTGAGTAGCCAATCGCGTGGCTACAATTTCAAACAAGTTGACAACGCTTGACGACGGCAAGTTCCCAAAGTTCACGTCTCTCTCGGGAGGAACGAACACGTTGGGCTAGGATGGGTGTAAAATGTGTCATTTGAGCATATCTTCACCGTCTTTAAGTCATTTGTCGTGAAAATTGGCATCTGGGCTGGGACAAGTAAGGCAAATATTTTGATATTCATTTTGTGATAAAATTTAAATTGATGACGTCACAATCGACGATGTCATAATATTGATGTTTTCTTAAATGTCGTATTTCTTAAATATCGACTTCCTTTACATAGGGGTATTGATAGATATACTCGAGACGTTTTCAACACTGAAAACCGTTTGTCGCTACGACGTAAATTAGCTGAGATATGATGTTTTTATATATTATATATAATTCTGTCAAAAACCTGCTGTCGAAGGGTAAGTTCCCCCGAATTTCAGTAACTTAAATCTAATCAATAATTGTCACATGTGTGGTACCAAATTGTACCGATACCTTGTCAGAAATATCACCAAGCTATCGGGTAATAAGGAGAATCAATTTTTTTCACTCAAACCTTTTTCAATCCTAAGTTAATGCACAAAACTTGTCTGTGACGTCATCCAATGTGTGACGTCATAATTTAACAATCGCAAATATTTTCGTTATGAGGTTGAAATCCAAAAATCGAAAACGATAGCATTTTGCCCTACCGGCTAGCCTTCAATACCAAACAATACTTCAATACCATTCTGGTTCAGGGGGGGCATGTATAATTCACTAAACATGTGATATCTCGATGAATTTTGCTCGTATCAAGAAACGGTTTGCGGCTTTCATCATCTCTTGAGAAGCTCTTTCAAACCAGCTATAGAAATTATACATATGTTAAACTTTTTAATACGGTGATGTATTGACGTCATCGATTGTGACGTCATCATTTTAAATTTTCTCACAAAATGAACATAAAAATAGTTGCCTTAATTGTCCCAGCCTAGATGCCAATCTTCAAGACGAATGACTTAAAGACGGTGAAGATATGCTCAAATGACACATTTTACACCCATCCTAGCCCAACGTGGAACCAGAGGAGATGGCTAAAATTCAGGCTACTCCAGCTCTTCTAATGAACCAAACTAGCGTCCCACATCTAGAAAATTACGATAGACCTGCTTAGTCTGCAAATTGCTATGGAGAATTTTAATGCTTTGGATTTGTCTGAAATGAATGGCACTCTTTAATATTCTAGGAAATTGGCGCCATTTAAAAAAATGTCCATCAACTGAGCAGTTAGGCTTGCGGTTTCAGCCGTTGGGGTGTCGTTTCTCGAGGATCGTGGGCTCACCGAAACCCCCACGGCTGGAAACGGAGCCTACTGAGTAGTCTGAGATTCAGGGAATTCATAATAGCCATATCTGCTAGAAGCTATAAAGTGTGTCTGTTCATCTGAAATCTCTTACTGAAAATGTGAAACAACATTCGGATACAAGGTCTAACCTGTCGAGCGAAACCACGCGGGAATTTTACCGACTTGTCCTCCGTTTGTCAGGTTTGTGTTGATCAGTCAAATGTCCAATTGTTGAAAACCTTGATCATTTATCGAAAATAAAAACATGATTTAGCGGCATCACTTACCCCGTATTTCCTGCACAAAAGCTAGAACCTACATACATGCATCAGGAGTTCCGGACTTCAGGTTGGATCACACTGCATTCTGGGTAGGTGGGCTCAGAAAAGTGGGCATCAACTTCTAGATCGGCCATATTGGATTTGAGTGCAGTCAATTTTTGCTCCTTTGCAAGTTCAAAAACTTACTACCTAATACATGGAGTATCTTACCTTTACAGATTCTTCAGTTCGGGAGTTCTAAGTCGATGTTTAAGCTTTAGAACGGGATTAATAAAGTTTCCAAGTTGACTGCGCTCAAATCCAATATGGCCGCTCTGGAAGTTGATGCCCACTTTTCTGAGCCCACCTACCCAGAATGCAGTGTGATCCAACCGGAAATCCGGAACTCCTGATGCATGTATATACATACCATATCTTAGAAGGTCGGAATAACGAATTCAAAGGAAGAGAATGTTGCTCCAGCGCTGCTTCTGGTATGACCTTTGGCCGGCTCGTGAAAATAGAACTCGGTTTCATATAATTAACTATTCCTAATCTTAGCGGGCTCATGTTTTTTCTCGAAGTTTCCAGTGACAAGAACCAACACATTCGAAACCCGCAAAGTACTAAGCGATGATCGATCATGTAATGTAATTAACTTATTGATATGCCAACCCCGAAATGTAGCCCACACCCCGCTGTGAGATTCAGTCCCATGAACTCGTCATGTTCAACGCATTCTCCCCGTTGAATTAACAATTATCCTTAAATGGCAAACACGCTTGAAATAATGATAATCGTTAATTCTACGACAAATCCTAACCACAAACCAAACCCTAACCATCGGACGAGTTCTCACTCACCTAGAGCTAGGGTTCATACTGCAGTAAACAAGAAGAGAAGGTAAAGAGAGGAAAAGTATTTTTTGAGCGCTCCTACTCGGACTCGAACTCGTAGCCCTTTGTGTGTACTGCAGTGTAGTACAGACGTCATCACTACTACACTAAGCCGGTCTACCGCCGTTCGGAATCTAACAGCCTTGACTGGTTTTAAGAATGTCATTAGAATTAACGATTATCATTATTTCAAGCGTGTTTTTAGTTGTTAATTCAACGGGGAGGTGTGTTGTCAGTGTTCATGTCCGATGCGCGGAAGACCCTGAAACGAGGTTGGGGTCATGAGGTTAAAACAGCCACAACGTGATTTTGATTGATTTTGAAAGAAACTGGGAGGAGACAAATTATGTTTCCTAAACATAACCGGTAAATATCATAAAGTGGTAGAGATAATAATAATGGAGTAAACTCTCATGGTTAGGCTGTGGCGACATGTTGCTGTTTTTCGATGTTCTTTTCATTGAATCCTTTGTCCATATAAAACCGCTCATTTCGTTGAATCAGCTCTCAGATATGAACAAAGTTTAATCCTATAATATCGCGAGCAAAAACAATAAACAGAATAATTTGTTACTAAAATACGGTAAGGTAAGCCCCGCCGGGCTAAACTATCGAGCAATGTTAGATTGCATGATCCAACTTTGCTCATACATTATTATTCGATAGTTTGACATCCATGTTGGACCGCCACTCCAACATTTCCTTCCAAACAAAGTTGGATCATGCAATCCAACA
The DNA here is from genome assembly GCA_030867875.1 of Actinernus sp. WN-2022. Taxonomy (NCBI): domain Eukaryota; kingdom Metazoa; phylum Cnidaria; class Anthozoa; order Actiniaria; family Actinernidae; genus Actinernus; species Actinernus sp. WN-2022. The sequence goes on along the minus strand of JAOWCC010001612.1, from coordinate 72,298 downwards.
ACGTTCGAGAGTTAAGAGTAGAGCCCATTAAATTAAGTCTTGCACTCTGGTCTCGACTGTATATAGGCTTAATGTTAATGAGCGGTAAAAACTGATCACGGACTGACGAAAATACCTTGTTTTGTCTTTGTCGTTTTGTTACTTTTGGCGGCTTTGTTCGATAACAGGTTGTGAGCTTTGTAAGCAAACTGCAGTAAATTTAAGAGCTAACAATATATTTTTATAGACTTCAGTTTAAAAACAAAACATATAGAAATGTTTTCAAAATAAATGGAAAGCAAAGGAGAGAGCATTGAGCTATACTTTTCAGTATATTCTTTCAGTGTTTTCGTACAAACTTTCTGCACAATTCATTTGCTTTTTCTAATGCGTGAGTCAGCAGCGAAATCGTTTCATAAAAATTATCATATCAAAGAAACAAGTTGGAGATAATTTAGAAGTTCAGTCACATTCTATGATTAACATACAACAGTAAATAAGACTGGTGATGACATATTAACCTCCTCATTAACATAACAGTAGCAAGTAATATAGTTTAGCGCTTTCACGTAAACAAATCCAACCGCCAACCACAGCAATTATTGCTTAATTAAAGAAATAATTTCATTTCGCACTTCCGACATGACTATCAAGTGTGGGTACTGATTGTGAAAATCACTTGTAAACGCTTCAGTTCTTGTAATTATAACTTCTCTCTCAAGATACAGCCGCTATAAGATGCAGCGTTTCACGGCGAAAGCTTTGTGTAGTCAGGGAGATTTCAATAATGTTAGACAATCCTATGTTCCTTTAGAAGGCCGAATTTACACCCTCTTGTTAAAACAAAGGTCAAATTAATTGAAGAAGGTTCCGAAAAGCTGCCGCGTGTTGTAATGACAAAGCTGCCAACAATAGAACCGCATAGCAAATAGCCTCCGTGTTCATACAGCGGCAAGTAAAAGGAAGTTGCTGTGCCATAACTCTTTTTGACGTTTGATGGATATTTTAGATAGTTTATCTAAGGTATGAGTTTGTTTTTCGGTGACCTCGTGAATTTACTAGGGCGTGTGACCCATGTTCAGTGACACATCGCAGCCATGAGTAAACGCAACGCTGTCATTTTCATTTCCCCGGCACACATATGTGAAGAGTTAGTGTGTGTTCGGAGATAGCTGTGAGTTGTTCTGCACATCTCTGATAAGAAAAGACGTCTAGATACTCGAGGTTCGCTCAAAGCGTTTAACCCGTCGTAGTTCGTTCGTAGAAAGCAGTAAGCCCGACTTTTGCTAACGATCCAGCGCATTTCGGCGGCTTCTCTTCCTACTAGAAAGGCGTGAAGTTATTGAAATAAGCAGCCGGCGGCTTCCCTTGTTCAAGTTTTAATTTCGTGTTCCCATAAAGTCCTTTTAGCTAATTACTTAATTGGTAAAGCACTACTCAATTTCGCAAGCACAGTTTCCCAGGACCACGTAAAACCAACTACATGTATACATATTTAAAAGCATCGAGGATTTTTATTCGACTTTTTAATTGGATTTAAAGAAATAATGCAAAGTTTGCTCTTATGTTCTTGCAGTGCTATAAAGCATTCAGACACAATTTGCATCCGTCGTTGAGATAAGAAAAAAATAAACGAACATTTAGGGTGCGTTCGATTGACCGAATCTGATACAGAGTGATATTACAATTCGTTTATATCGGGATTTTAGCCACTGGAATACTAAATATCATATGTCAGCAAGCCTTTGTAGCTTACAGTCCAAAATATGCCTGAACCAGTATTTCCAGAGACTATTCCATCTATTCTTATTCCGGAATACGGTCAATCGAACGCGCTCTTAGTTATATAATAATACTAACTACCTTCCGTGCGAAAGGGCGAGTTTCTTTTTCATTGTAATTAAATATAGAATCACAGCTTCTCTAAAAATAACTTTAACCATTTTCAACAAATAATATTTACAATTTTTCTTAATCATCGTACAATCTCCTTAGTAATTTTAATTCATATTTTCATCATTTTCTATGGTTTAAATAGACCATCCCAATAAAGGTTTCGTTTACCATCGCCCGACCGACCCATTTAAGGTTTAAGACTGACCCATTTTTTTTGGAAAAAATTAACGAAAGAAAGATTGAAGAATATTGTTTCAAACAACAACAACTCTTTTCCGAGCTCTCTACGTATTAGTTTCTTGCCTTTCTCATGCCAATTTTCAATCCACAACTAGTAAAGGAAAAAGTAGTCGAGGAATACATGAAAACTTCAAACCGACTTGGTTCCAGATCCCCTAACGTTTTTTTTCTCGATCGACCGATCGGCACCATCACGAGCCAGAGCCCAGAGGGCGATGGTAAACGAAACATTTTATCGAGATGGCCATACTATATACGTAAAAGCTTGTCGAGTACTGATTGTTTCCTTAGCTGGTCCTGGACCAGACTCCTCTACATGTTCTAGAGAAAAGAGTACCAACTCAGTCTCCTCATAATACATTTACTTTTTTTCAACTTCCGAAACATGTTCGAATTTCGACTAGTGGTTTGTCGTCACGATAATATTAATGCCGCCGAGTAAAAGAAGGGAATAAGAAATTCTACTTCCGGGGAAATATATCCTTACTCGCTCTAAAAACTAAAATGTAGGTTTTTGAAGTTCGAGAAACTAGCAGGAATTTGGTTTATGCCATGCGCCAGTATACCCTTTGCTCGGATTACTTTACAAGCTTAGAGTCAGAACTGTGTTGGGCACTTCTCTTAGTCAATTATAAAGTTTAAGAAATCAAATATATACGGTAGCCGATTTCCGAGACAACTCTATAACTCGGCATGTAAATTATCCTTCGCTTGCTGTTATTGTTCTTGGCTCATAGTTTACTAGATTATTATAGGAGTCAGATTCACTGTTTATCAGTATTTGAAAGGATTTGTTATTTTCAAATTCATTTTTAAGAAAAAGAAAAGCAATATACTAAATGTTACCATAAATAATTTTACCTAAAAAATCCCAAATCACGAAAACATCGTTTTAGTTTTACAAAAGATTCCCTCTCTGTTTTCATTTTACTTTCGATCTTTTGAGAAATAACGAATCTTTCAAAACAAAAGTACACGACTAGCCAGGGAGACCAATGTAACAGGCTTGTCATTATGACAAAACCGGAAATAAATCCGAACCAATTCATATTTTGATATGTACAAACGGACAGCGTCGATAGAGGTTCTATCTCGCTTAAGGCTGAGAAATTGTGTTCCACGCAGGATGCAGAGCTAGTCCTCCACCTTGTAAGTATTTTGACTTATCTGCTTCTCTCCGGTTGAAGTTTTCAATGTCGTGGGATGCCCTTAAAGTGTTGCTGAAGGTGCTGTTGCTAAGCGACAACGCCAATCCTGAGTGCAACCCTGCTCCAGGCGAATGATGTGCAACCTTACTTGGGACAGTGAGATTCTCAATGGAGGGAGGGCCGGGGAAAAGGAGTTGATTCGATTCTGGTGCGTAATACTGCTGGGGATGACCTGCAAATAACGACCAAGTAACAACAGAAATAACATCAATACACAAAACATTTCTTTGATCACATTAAGCTTGTTTGATAATGCTATCTGGGATGAAAGTGAAACCTAGAAACCATGGCTTCCAAGATCGGCTTAATACACGGCACGGCTCGACTGAAAATATATCGCGTCAAGCCGTGCAAACAGTTCAGTGATAGTTGACGTAGGATAAGGATGAAAAGGACTGTAAATGAGAATGGAATGCAGCTAAAAACCACCATTTTATTTTTAAAAGATATTAAGAATCTATTACTTCAAAATGACCCCAGCAGTACAACTGTCTCTATAGGAGACAAGACTAACCAGCAAGAATCCAATACACTTTTATTTTTATTATGATCAGTGTTCTTTTAGAACGTTCACGTAGGTTGACAGGTCTTTCGAGACAAAAGCTATATAGCGAAATCGTGTCTACAGCTGCGCATACTTTGTTTCCAAACTATAAAAAGATCACATTTAAAGATATAAAACTTATAACAGGCTCAAATAAAACTTTAACTTGCATGGTAGAATGTACTATTCTCCGAAAGCTGCACAATAAGAAGCGTTTAGTTTTGAAATTGTAATGAGCGGTGGTAAAAAGCTTGACTGATTGATACAGCTTGTCCCGTTTACTCAAGCTTATATAGCGTTTAAACTAAACGGGTTCGAAATTAAACGTACCCTTTAGTGAAGTTTACTAAGTGAAGGGCAATCGATAAGCAGAGCCGTGTACCAGTAATGCCTTTAACTTGGCATTAGTGAAAGTATCTTTTAAATTAAATAATTGAGCTCCTTGCCACGTCCCATTTTCTTTGCCGAGTATTGTTTTATTTAGCCGCTGCTGTGTTGGAGTGAAGTCTCCCATATACGAGATGACCGTAAACTGACCTTTCTGTTTTCATTCGTCGCTTCGGAAATTGTCTATAATTTTAAGGGAGGGGACCATTTATTTAATAAAAATAAAATCGAAGGCAGGGTGCGGCATTTGTTTGAGTCTTAATAAAGGTTAAACGGTCGGAAATTGAAAAAAATATTTAAGTAACACCAAACAATTTCGAAGATTAGGTTTCATAAAACCCCAGTAAAGTAACCCGAAATAAATTTCATTTCGAAATAAAACTCGTTTGGTAAGTGATCGATTCTTAGAGAACTCGCGGTTCTTCACTAATTTCATCGCAAATATGGTACTCTGTTTTCTAAATGAGACCAGGCAATCTGCCCCCGCCCTTTTAATTCCAGAAATAGCTATCGAACAATGCGGTATATCGAGAAAAAGACCCATAAAATCCTATTTTAATCCCGGCGTTACAGTAAGATTACCAAATCTTCTTTCACACGGGTAATCAAAAAAAATTCTTCGTTTCTCAAACCTCGCCTATGCCGCCCCATTTGGTTATTTTTCTAATCTTGCTAAATGAGTTCATCAAAGTTTGGCTTTCGGCACTCAACACAAACTGCTGTTCTCTACAGGATCGAGACAATCCTATAAAGATGACTAACTTGAGGCGTGAGCACTAATATCGCAAAATATGCCGGTAAAAAGAAAACAAATGATATGTGTAAACTCACCAGGCGAGGCAATGTCTGTGCGCTTGTGGTAGGGATTAGGGTAAGGGGATGGTCGATGACTACGGATGCCGATTTGTCCTATTCTGTTGTATGGAGACGTTGGGATGTGAGAATAGGAAGATGGGTGATGGTGATACACCGGTGCAGATCCAGCACAGAACCAGCCATCTAAAGGGAAATATAAACACAATTATCATATTAGAAACAGTCTGCCTTGTTCGTCAATATAAAATACCATTTCCGGATCCCCATTTCCAACGAGATATTAAGACTTAAGAATCAGCTGATATTTACTGAAAAGGAAATGTAACGCTTCCAGAAAATAATGCACACGAAATTGAAACAGAAGAAAACTTGGGCATAAGAAAATAATTAATCTCAAGTCAAGAACCAATCTACAATTTGTAGTATTAACTTATATCCAATTCCCGGCTGCGTTTACACTGTGATTTTAACACAAGTTGTTGAGTTCCAAACTCTCGAAATATGTCAGTCAATCAATAATCCGAGGGAAGATAATTTTTGGGGAATTGTGAGACGTACATACGCGCTTCAGGAAACTTGTACCTTTAGGCAAACTGAGATAATATCTACCACTGAAGTTTGACTTACTATTCAAAATGGGCGTTTTATGTAAACTTGAAGAAAAACAAAAATGTTTGAATCATACTTAAGTCAAATAACTACTAAAGGAGCGAACTTTTTAAATGATATTGTAGAGAAGTTTCTTGAAATAAATCAAGCTTTATTTTATAGAGAGCAACATATCAGAAAACTAATATATGTAAAGTATATAATTCACAAGCATTTCTTAAAACAACAAATCAATTTGCTGTGAAATAACAAAATATTACTTACATTGAGAGTACGCGGAGTGAGATTCTGTTGCTTGCTCGAAAGCATCTTTCTGTTCCTGCCTGGAAATGAAAGTGAAAAAGTGTTATATAAAGTTAGAAATTATCCAACACGGCTCGCTAGTTCTTTGGACATTAACACTCGCTTTGCGAGCTTTTGCGTACCTTTCTTTCGCGTCCAGGAACGCTTTTGCAAAGGGGTTAAACTTAATCTTTAGACTTGTAATCTGAGAAGAAAAAAGCAATCATTTAATTAATACGGGTTTCTTTTGGTGTTTTTCTATCGCACTTAATAACCACATTTTCAAGAGCTCGGAAGTTGTTTAGGATAAAAAGTATTAAGCACCTCTTCATTCTGATAGGCAGTCACGGCAATGAACTGAGTGTCAGGGAACGAGTGAGATACGACCGTTCGGTTGTTATCTGTGGCTCCAACCTTGATAATATGTAGCCGAGGTTCATATTTATGAAGAGAATTAAGCATTATCTGCTGAGAAACGAAAAAAACGACAAGTTAGAACAAATCACTACTCCTCCCACTGGAGCAATTATGTTTTCATAGAGAGAAAACTTTCACGGAGAGGGTATCATGTAAAGAAGTTTAATGATTCTTTTGTGAGGAATATTGAGTGTAATATCATTCTTATCACTCAGGAGTCGTGACATTTTCCACTTCTGAAACCCTACTTTTGTGATCAGTTTAGAAGATTTTGTAAAGGCTGTTCTCTAAACGCGTTTCTGAAGGTTTTGTTGCGTTTCGAATTTCAAAGATTAAAGATTTGAAGTCTACAATACTCCTCTCTCTCTATTAAAATAACTGGTTCGCATTTCCTTTCCTTACATAAAATCCTTAGAGATTAAGATCTAGACGGGACAATCAGCGACATATCGATATAAAGGTGCAGTGAGTACATAGAACTGGACACACCTGGCCTCCACAGTTTTGTTTGTTGGTCAGTTTCACTTTAGAAAACCCAACCGGTTGTTTCATCCAGTGGGCTCCAAAATTCGGCGAGTCGGGATGTATGTATACGCAGCTAGGGGTCGCCGGTTCAGGCTTTCCTCCTGAGACCCACTCTCCATTCACGTACTTCCATCTGTGGCTTTCCACGCAGACGAAATCTAGCAGAAACGAGTACATGGCTTTGGGTTCGAGACCGGTTACGTTGACTTTGAGAACGGGAAACATGCGCCTGAGGGGAACAATTTACCAAACATAATCAACACGGACTTAAAGTAACGTATTGAGTAAAACAGAGAGAACGTGAAGAAATTATTATAGTTTGTCTAGTTTTCTAACCTGCCGTTTTTAGTCACAATCATCTCGTTGGTCAAAGATTTAAATCGCCGCCACAAATCGGCTTCTTCTAAGATGATCTTGACTTGGCTGTCGTCGGCACAAGTGTTGTTGTTTGTATTTTCTGTTTCTTTCTCGCTGTTGGATGCCATAGAGCTTTCCGCGGCTTGGAGGATGTGGTTTACCGTGAACGTGGAGGGCTTTTTCTCGTCCGAGTGCATGACCGAATACTCTTGTTCTTTTGCTCACAACGCTAAGTGCTGTTTAGTGCTTGGGATACTAATAAACTATTACTGGAACAGATGATCCAGCCAAATGAAATTATACCTTCCACGATTCACCGAGCCCTCTAATTAGCCATCAATGAATAAAACTTACACCTTGTTCCCACATGTCATAAAAGTAATCAACTATGCATATTTAAATCCCCTGCGGATAGCCAATCGCCACTCGTTGCCTGCCGAATTTATTGGCGGAGCACAGGTAAAGAAATTTAGCAATAAACACAAGAAAAATAAGTTTGACTTTATGTGCACAAGCCGACCAATCAGATGAACTTTTAATCAGGCTTTCTTTACAAAGCGCGCATCAATAATTATCGAGCCTCTCACAAAGTTAAACATCTCTCATAGGGTGAGAAATAATAAGATAACAAAACTGACAGAATTCTGTCGCTGCTTAACCTCTTGGGTCAGAACGTTTATTTGGAGTTGACAAACTAACGTTTTGCTTCCCTCTGTGGAGTGTTTGACTGTATTGCCAGCTCCGCATGTTTTCTGTTATTGTTTTCCTTTGTAGTTGTTCTGCGGCATTTATCATCAGACTCCGCAATAACTTTAATTAAGGATAATACTTGAAGTACTTATATGATTAAAACCGACATTCTAACGCTATTTTAGTATCTACGTGTCACTCGCAATTCTCAAGCGAACCAGCAACGTTGTGCTCGAGTCACAACACGGACAAGTGTCAATTTGTAAAATGTCTTGTGTGAAGATTAGAGACTGTACTTAGGTAAATTTCTCTGACCCCTTAAGTCGTAATTATGTTTAGTGACCTCTATTCCAATCTTCACTTGTCTTGGTCAAAAGGCACAGCAAAACGTGGTCTCCCTCTTTCCAATTTTTTTTTCTACACAATTGCACGAAAGCCGCTTAACGGTTCCTGGACAAAACTGTGAACCAAAGTGTACCGCCAACTACCAATAACCCTTTCCTACCTCCGCATTTGGCGACCTCTGACGGTGCCGCAAATTATTATTCTCCCTATACAATAAACCACTTATTTCGATCGCAATCGTTTAGTTGATGATAATTTCGACACAATATGTTCGTGTGGTAGCGCAAAACAATAGGCCGATTTAGCATGTTATTGAACCTGGTACGCGGTATCCCAACATGGGATTGTACTATTCAGGACTCTGCTGTAACCTACCGCCTCAAAGAGGCCGGCACAATGTCATTTACGACAATTATCATTACCCTCCAAAACCACAGTGCGTAAACTAACCTGCATGGCACACCCCGAACCTTTACAAAATTTCTCTGCATTTATTTATCATCGACGTTCTGTGTGGCTTTGTAATCGCCAATAAGGCAGCCGGTTTCTCGGTAAAGACACGACCGATTGTCAAGCTGGCACGGGATTAGCCTAGTGATCCTCGATAAACAAGGCATTAGCTAACGTCAAGCTTTCAAAATAATCATTTGAACGGCAAGAAAAACCAGTAATAATGAAGTTTTGGTGCCTGGAAAAGTGTGTGTCCGCAATGCGCACTAACTGAGGTTTTACAGTCATGTAATAAAAGCAGTTGCAAAACAGTTGTTTAAAATTATGAACATGAAAACCAGTCGAGGGAGGCCGACTCTTGTTTCTCATTGCAGATAGTCAGAATATATGATATTCTATTAGTGAATTGAGTTTTAGGAGTAAACATTGGAGGTTTTACTTCTTGTTTGCTATCTAAGTTATACGAAGTTCGTACTCGACATTCTGCCAACCAGATAAAAGTTTACAAGTATGCTCTGGCGTAGTTTTAATTGTTCAGTAAAAGGCCGAACAGGAGATTGAGAGATTTATCGAATTGTCGAAAAAGAGAGCGATAATTTTGTTATGCCATGTTAGGTTTAGGTTGGTATCAAGCAAACAATTAAAACAGACACAAATTCGGTTGATGTCAAGAAAATGCACTAAAGCAATTCAAATGGTCAGTCCTAGCGTCATCGCGCAAAGCAAAGCAAAGACACATCTATGAAATCAGATTGTTTCCTTTCATCAGAATTTTTAATAATTGACATTTTCATAAGTTCAGCCATTTAATACTCATCTACAAAATACTATGCCTAATTTCTAGGCAGATTAAGGCGATTCATTAAATTATTGCTGGAAGATAGTTGTGAAAAGTTCATAACCGTCGACAAATGCCAACCAAAGAGTTGCCGCAAACAAAACCCTTGTTAAACGATGAAGCAATTCGGTGAACTTCGACATACCTAGACGATTAACACTTTCTGGATTTGTCAGGTGCCATGAAATGTCAAATTTTATTTGACCTCAGCACATTTGAATCATTTTGGTTGTTGATACAAATTTAACTGACCGGGGTGGCTCAGTTTACAAACTTTTCAACTTCCTTTCAGTTCGAGCCTTGTACAAAGCTATACATTTAATCAATTTAACCTAAGGCGTTCATTTTAGAGTCGTCGTGAAAGTGTAGCGTCATCCGCAGGCATCTCTAAATAGTATTCCGTTCCTAGAGATGCCTGCTGGTGAAACTGCCGTGTAAGTTGTTTTTCATGTTTTCCAGGTTCGTAGCAAAGCAAATACACATCTATGAAATCAGGTTGTAACGCATACAGTATACTTGATGGTAAATAAAATCTACTTGCTCAAGCTTCGTAATGTTTCCAAAGGAATTAGCAATAAACAGTTTTTTATTAAGAGAGTAAAAAGCTGTTACACGGCGGCTCATCGAATGGGGTCAGTTGGAACTTCTCGAAACGAGCGACAGTATTGGCCTATAGCAAATCAGAATACAGGTCTCGAGAGGTTCCGTGCTACTCATCGAATGAAATAAAGAAGAACTAAATAAAACGACGAATAATATACGGAGTGGTACAGCACCGAAAGGCTTCTGGTCGATTCGAAATTAGTTGCAGCGTAATACCATTTTCGTATTTTTAAGTATGCTAAACTACTTTCATATTTCAAGCTCTCAAGTTGTAATAAGTTTATATGTAATTGATCTGCTACGTATTTTGCAAACTTATTATTTTGCCTCGGAAACCTTTTATTTCCTTTTCATTTCGTGAAGTCTATGTTAAAAAATCAAGCTCTGGTTTAGCATAAAAAATGTCAACAATATTTCCACGAATTGTTGAACGCTGGAGTTGTTCAGTTGGGGTGGTTCGTATAGTGATAATGCCGATAATAACGGTGTCTTCATTAAGCATTGATATTATACATATCCGATGTGACAATAAAATCAGTATAACACTTGAATAAGTAAAGAAACTGGGAATTTTAAAACTAGATTGGAGTTAAATACTAACCTATTTACAAAAGTATTTATAAACCTCTCTGTGTTAACTCTGGGATGTTACACCAGTCCACCTTCTTGGTGTTTTAGCTATGAGCATATAAGCGATCCCAGTTACGGGTAATTAAGATTTTTGACTTTATTAAATATGCGCCTGTAGCTTCTTGCTAGTAAGTCATGTATAGAAAAAAGTGGGGAAGAATACTTTCTTTTATAGTATCTTTTTAGGAAGCGCTGTTATTGTACCGTGGTAAGATCAGATTCACTGCTGCCATAAACACTGTGCAAAGATTCACAGTTTGTGAATCTCATTGACTGTTGGTGATTTCAGTATTTGCACTTTTTAGTGAAGTCAACAAATATATTTCGACCAGTACGTAACACTTTTGCAGTAAGAAAATGTGGGAAGAGTTCTTGACCAACACAAAGATTTGCTACCGTACAACTGTAACATTTTTGTGCGGTGGAGAAAGATCCTACCGGATCACAAATATATATACTACCCACTGACACCCATAGCTAAAAGTTAGAAGCAGAAAAATAAACTAAATGGACATACTTTGGTGACAAAGTACTGTAAATTAACATTATTTTCGAATTTTATACCAGAGCAGGTATACCAGAGCCTTTTGGTTCTGATGGCCGAGGCTTACTGATTCAAAGGAGTAACTTTCAGCGCTTTGATGCTTTTAACGGTTGATTGAAAAACATTGTCCGGAAAATAAAACGATATGGTTTAGATAGGCTGTGTGAGAATCTTAAGAAAATTTCCCAAACCGTTAACGAAAATGAATATTTTGTTATGAGTCAGTGAATTTACTGTTCTTATCTTCCGGAAGGACATGTTTTGCCTACGAACAGTATAATCGCCTCGATACTACTCACGGCCATGTTGTTGAATAAGTGCCAAACTGGTCGCCGGCTATAAATGGTTGCTAGTACTACTGAACAGATTTTGAGAGGTCTATGAAGTATACATGTGAAACCTAAGTCGAAATGTTCTGCCGTAGGTACTTATAATACGTAGGTCAACATTATTAAAACAGAAACCGACTCCAAAAATACCTGTATTTCCCTTTGCGAGATTTAATCCAAAGGTTTAGTTAACTCCCAAGGTTTTGCAAGGCTTCTTACTTGGAGTCAAAACGGCCGCCATTAAAAAAAAATATCGCTTTGCGATTGCAACGATTGAGAATACTTAGCTTTTCTTAGGAAATTATTTTACCTGAATTATTTTAGCTCAGCTGTATATATACATAGTTTGTCACTGATAGAAACAACCGAAGTCTTACATTAGTTTTTTTTATAAATTCATGTTTCTGTTAACAACAATATACTGATAGAGTGATAAAACTGTCGCTCTTTTGTGACCTGTGCTATAAATTTTAGAGCAAACCAAAAACATGCCCACGCTATTTGCGAAACATTTGCTTCGGCACCTGGTATAAGGCTCGGAACTTTTTCAATCTATTGTTATGCTAATGTACTCTATTGTTATCCATTAGTCAAGATTTTTTATAAATAGTTACTAAAAAATCGACTGAAATTAAGCTGCAAAGAATCTGTCATAGCCATCGAAATCACTAACCCAGGCCAGGTAGTTTTTGATACATCTGGACACGTTGTTCGAAACCAGGGGTAAATCGCTAACCCGAGGGTAAACTGATTAGAATTACATATTTAGCGCTATCCTAGGGATAAAGTTACCCTTGCTTCGAACAACTGGGCACTAGAACTGAAACCAAACATTCTATATATCAATTCGCACCGCAAAATCTGCACGTTTTTGTAAGCTGCTAGACTTTCTCAAAGTCCTTCTTAGCCCCCCGCCTCTCGCTTCGATTCTCGCGCTCGATTTTTGACCCAGTAATCGCTTACCCAGTGACTCAGCGAGTTCGACTTGGAGCAAGTCTAGTAAGTTGCATGCTTGCATTTTTTCCTACATCTGCAACTGAAGTTGAAACAAAACGCAACGACTGTGCTGATTTCAAATACATTTGTATTTATTAGAATAGTGAACTAAATTAAAGCTGTTAACAGCAGGTTTAAGGTCGAACAAAATGGAAATCCTTTCTCATTACTCAGTGATTCAAGTCAAAGGTGCAAGGGAAAGAACGCCTTGTCACATATTCGTTTTTAGTACCAGCATGATTAAATTATTCTCGGTAGTCGATCTCGAATACAATGCAAGGCCATTTTTCAAGGTATACTTCACTTTGACTGACCGGAGGCCGGAGTTACCGAGCAACCGGGCCCGGCACTCCTGAAAAATACAGATAAACCTCACATATATACCTTGCATAGGCATAAGCTTTACTCCGCGTTTTAGACTCTGGGGCGGATCCAGGATTCTGTGCGACGAGGGGTTCGGAAGAGGAGTTCGATATACGCGAGCGCCAAAATATTTGGTAATTTCTTTATCTTTTGTAAGCGAGCGAGAGAAAGGGGGGGGGGGGGGGGGGTTCGATGTAATCCCCCAAACCGAACCCCTCCCCTCCCCTCTCACTGGATCCCAGCTTCAGAGACTAACGGAGCAACTGTAGAATACCTTGAAAAGTGGCCCTGTATTCGGTAGTTTAGCTCGGCTGATTACGGGTTCTAAAGGAACGAGTTTTTTTTTGATGTGACTAAGTTTATCACGTAGGGTCTTCCGAGGCGAGTGTAATCAGCCATGTTATTACCGCCTTTTTGTCAAATTTCGACCGTTTGATTCCATGCAGTGTAATACGAAATCCGTCATTCTCTTTTCCGGAAAACCAAGGATGTTTCGTTTTTTACTGTTTGACTCTTAGCTTTCTTAGGATTCTCCATATATGACAGTATATATTATAAGGACATTGACCTCCAGGTTCAGTTTCAGGTTCTTTTCCCATCCCTGTTACTACCATTGTTTTAAGAACGGCTGGTGTTGCAGGCGCGAGACTGTTGTCGTTATAAATGTGTAGTCAGGATATAACCGGTACTGTAGGTGTTGTTATTGTGTTGTTAATATATGGTGCACGTGCTGTTTGTTGTTGTTGATATCACTCTTTTCACCTGGTGGCCATCTTGGATTCAAAGCGAGGCAATCCTTCGTTTTTGCCAGGTCAGCCTCGTAGTGAGGGATAGTCAAAATGAGGCTCACCTGGCAAAAACAAAGGATTGCCTCGCTTTGAATCCAAGATGGCCACCAGGTGAAAAGAGTGAATTGTCTTCATATAATTGTTATTTAATTAAATTAATTTAACCGGCGTTGTTTGAAGTTAAAATACGTTTGCTTGTTCCCGTTGCCATCAATATTCCTGACTGGTTTCGTTCGCTTTCGGATTAAAAAAAAAAAAAATATATTAATTAGTAGAAATTGAAGAACCAGAACCACGATAACCATGAAAAGAGGATCGATGAAAAGGAACTTGTGAAATTTTCGAGAACGTCGAACGTCTTTATGCAGTCTTTGTCTTCCTTCTGAGAACTTACCGAAATGTTAGCGTCAGTTTCCAGACTCCTATAGAGCAAGCACAACTGTCATTTAGCTGCCTTTGCGCTGGTTTTAAATTAGTGATTTTCTGAAAAGAGCCGGTTTCTGTTCGGCTGTATCCGCTACAGTTATTATACACGAGGAAGGTGGAGCAAGTCTTTGTGTTAAGCTTATTATATTAATTAAATTAAGATACTGGAATGACATGAACTGTTTGAATTGGGAACTTCTGCCGACCTTATTGAACAAGAGCACTTATGGCGCATACAAACACTCGGCAAACTGCACAATAGTCCGTACTCCTTTCATGCGCGCATTCGGATCAGATTACCGATAATTCTGGCTATAACGGACACCCGCCTGACTGTCTCTTTTACTAGTCACTACTACACTGCCGGGAGTAGGATTATAAATTTTGCCTCTTTATAATGAGTCTGGAATAGGGTATGATTTTGAGATGAAACCGAACATGTTCACTGATTTCTCTTAGTTTCTCTTGCTATTGATCCTCAGAATAAATCGAGAAAGATAACACTCATGGCGAAATAAATAATTGGATTAAATAACGCGATTAAAGGCAGCTTAAGTGTTTCATGAAATAAGGTGTATATTTTCAGGATTATATGTCTGAAAAAGGGTAAGGAACATCGCGGTGTATTGGTCTCAAATAGGGGCAGGACTTGAGACCCAATCCACACTGGCGGCCTCTTAGTCAGTGCTATTATTTAGTAGGATTAATCTTATTTCTTCTGTTTACTTGCTTGCAATGTCAATCCTTCAATCTGGGCAAAAATATGGACAGAAAATAAATAAATATATTGTAAACGGCAGGTAAATAGATGTTACTCATGCAGTTTTACAATAGATAAGCTGTCTTTTCTCCTTTGTTCATTTGTATTATACCGACTGGTTAAAGATTGTTTAACCTCTCCCTTGTTTTCTTTGTTTTTATGAAGGCTGAGCCGTAACAAAGACTCTTCAACATTGAAACCGAATTTTAATAGAGTAAGCAAAGGGTCCAAAGAGAACTGAGTAACAGACACTTGCTATTCTGCCGTTCTCAAAAACAAGGAACGACACGGTACTAAAAAGAGAAAAGGTTATATGGAAACCAGACTAAAAATACTAATAGCGGTTTTAACCAATTTACTTTGAAGTGGATTTTATCGAGAACAAGCTAAGCGAAATATCAAAATAATAGATGACTCAGGCGCAGGACAGAGAGCTAGTGGAATATTCTATATTTGTCTCCGTTTCCAAGATGTCAGTTTTAGAATTGATAGAATCAGACTTCTGATAAAACCTACTGCCATAATCAATTTGTCGGCTTACGATATAGACAGAATTAAAACAGAAGGGAGAATAAAAGAAATTAAAGGAAAGAAATGGAAATATTAGCTAGAGAACCACCGCCAGAGAAGACCGCGCCAATTAACGTCAAACTTACCAGCACAGAGTTTATAATAAGGGAAGGGTGGTACTTGGCATTGGCTGAAATACAGTATTATATTCGCTAAATTTAGGGTGGTTCTATGCAGTTTATGGTTAAAAAAATGCAAATAGACAAATTAACGGTGAACAGTCAAACACAATAATGTTAAAGGTGTAACGGGGGCTCATTAAAGTGTGTTGTTAATACCTGTAAATAAATTATCTATTACTTTAATCCTGGCCATGCACGCCATATATCCCTCCCACAAAACAAAACCGTTTTCGTGTCAGTTTTTCATTTCGCCACTTGGTTTCAAGTCCTATCGGTGTTATAACATATGACATATAAGTGCGTATGCTCTTTGTTGGTTACACATGCACTTTTATGGTGTGCAGCGGGCCTGGTGCTTGATTGCATGGTGCCCTCATGTACAACTTGTGAAAGAGTTGGCAAACAAGGCCAGGAATGACCATGCATGTGGATAACGTTTGTGTGGTCTTGGCTCAAGAAAACAAAATCCGATCCCAGGGATGATTCACCGAGACATCAGTGAAAAAAAAACTCTATTACCACAGTTCGAGCTCATGCAAAAGTTAAGCTGAGCGTCTTTAGCAGTTTTCTTCTCATTCAAGACGCTGTACGAAGCATGTGAAACCAGACGAGTTTCATTTGTCTCTGTTAGCTTGATTACAACAGTTAGTCAGTAATTTTGTGAACGAACCGTTCAGCCCGGCGTAATTACTCGGGCTTACGGTGGCTTGTTAGGGCCATTAAAAAAACGATTATATTTTTCTCAAATCCCGAGTTATTTTTTGAAAAAAAAAAATTTTGGGGAAAAAAATGAGAAAAAGTTATTAATCCCGAGTTGCTAATCCCGAGTTGCTAATCCCGAGTTCCAAATCCCGAGTTCCAAATTCCGAGTTCTTAATCCCGAGTTCCAAATCCCGAGTTCCAAATCCCGAGTTCCAAATTCCGAGTTCTTAATCCCGAGTTCCAAATCCCGAGTTCCAAATCCCGAGTTGCTAATCCCGAGTTGCTAATCCCGAGTTCTTAATCCCGAGTTGCTAATCCCGAGTTGCTAATCCCGAGTTGCTAATCCCGAGTTCCAAATCCCGAGTTCCAAATCCCGAGTTCCAAATCCCGAGTTCCTGAGTTCTTAATCCCGAGTTCCAAATCCCGAGTTCCTAATTCCGAGGCCGAGCTCTTCGTCCATTCTTCTTACCACGTGTAGTGAGAATGGCGGCCGATCGATCAGATGCAAATATTGCCAGTTTTAACGACAATATTAATATATTACCTCCTCAGTTCCTGGTAACGGCGCCATATCAATTTTTTTAAGGGATCCATAGGGGAAAACTGCCGCCAGCTAATGAAGTAGATGATGCCCGTGACGGGGTATCCCATATTTTTTGGGACCGCCACCGATGACAGCGTTGTAATTATCGGCAAAGTCGTTACGTTCAGTTCAGCATGAAGGATTATTCTTAAAGGATATGATGGGCTTCAGTCTTCGTTCAAACCTAATCCAGCGCGCCGAGTCTTCAAGCTCTAAGAAAGCAAAAATTCAAATATGTTTATTTTAGAACAAGCTAAAAGATATTTCAGGAAAGAGACAAAAAGACTACTGGGGTTGCAACTTTTTCCATATTCTTCGTTGCGATTTTATCTCTACACCGTACTCGCACGTGATGATTTTCGAGATTAGCAAACTGTGATCTCTAACGTTAAAATAACTATAGTCATCTCAATGAATCAACATTTTTGTAAAGTTCTAATAATGTAGGATGAAATTCCGAAAAGATATTTGAGGATGGAATCAATAATACTATTCACATCACTTCGAAGTCCCATATCCCTCAGTATTCTCTTCATCTGCCGCATACTTAAAATGAGACCATGCACAAGCAAAGGAAAAGCTAGAATTTCGGCGTAATAGAAACCTAAATTGAAATATTCTCTAACAAGTAGTTCTCGCTGGTCATTCGCGACGCCTTCGATACTTGGAATATAGCTTGGCAAAACCGATAAACACGGCTTAAAGCGTACCAAGTACAAATAAAGTACAACTATGAAGTAGGTGATGGCGTGGACAGTCTTTGCTGCAGACAAGAAGACCTCGTGTACAGTTAAGGAACTCGGATTTAGAACTCGGGATTTGGAACACGGGATTAGCAACTCGGGATTAAGAACTCGGGATTAGCAAATCGGGATTAGCAACTCGGGATTAAGAACTCGGGATTTGGAACTCGGGATTTGGAACTCGGGATTTTGAAATCGGGATTTGGAACTCGGGATTAGCAACTCGGGATTAGCAACTCGGGATTAAGAACTCGGGATTAGCAACTCGGGATTAGCAACTCGGGATTTTGAACTCGGGATTAGCAACTCGGGATTAATAACTTTTTCTTATTTTTTTGCCATAATAATTTTTTTTTTCAAAAATAACTCGGGATTTGAGAAAAATATAATCGTTTTTTTAATGGCCCTAACAAGCCACCGTACGGGCTGCCTATGGGCAGGCCCGAGTCTTAAATCGCAAGATTTTTTTTGTGTGTGTCGCGAATTTCGCCGTCAACCAATCAGAAAGCACTGTGCACGTGAACATGGCAAACTTTGTGGAGCGAGGGACTGGACACTGATAGACTTCGCAAACACGAAGTGTTTGAAAGCGAGCAAAGACGAAAGTGTTTTGGGCCATTTGTAGCTATTATTTTGCTAAAATCAAAAGTTTCTTCGACTGAAATGCTAAGATGTTGAGTTTTTCTAGGGCTGACAAAAGTTTTACGGACTTTCGAGGAATTAAACTGAAACTGAAGGTAAGAAAACATTCCTCGTCAGCTTCTCCTGTTAGTTCCACCAATATCTGGCGATTGATTGCAAACCAAGAATACAGCGCTTTATTTAACACCTTACGGGAAAACATTATCTTTTTTGCAAAAATCTACATTGAGAATTGGTCATTTTGACTCGGACAAAAATATTGCCCCTGTTTCCATATTTAATTTTTGAGGTTAATTCCGCGAATATAATCTTATTTCTGATTGGATAGCTTTGAGCATGCGTATGCAAACTCTACTAGACTCAGTGACAGTTTCCCGCGACCGGAGTCTACAGAGCGGCCGAAAGAGAGGCCGGGACTGGACTATTAATATTTCTCGTTGACGAACTAGCGATATGAGTTTTATACAATAAAACGCTAGAACTCCATGAACTACATGCATTCACCTATTCCTAGGTGGCCCGAGTTAAGGCCTCTCAGGGCCTCTTGTTACAGAACAGCTGCTAGCTGTATTTACGTAAAGTACTGTTTTAACTCTATGTTATTGAGTTCAGTTGCCATTTGTGGCACAGTTCTTAGTTCCTTAGTGAAATCCGAGGACTAGCAACCACGTAACCAATAGACCATTTTCTCAGGTATGCGCACGCAATATTGGCCCGCCAAATCGCTTTTTGAACAATAGCCGCCAATTTTTGAACAATAGCCGATAATTTGAATAACAAAGGCTGACGCATCAGAACGAGTCTAACAAAAGCTAACAAAACTCACGGCCCGCCAAGAAATACTTCATGTAGGCAGCTTGGATTTAATTAGTATTGGTTGAAATAATAGGGAGGGTTATAGGAAACCACTACGTGATTGCCCACGTGAAGTATTTACCGGCTCGTCAAGCCTGTTGCGTGCGCATACTTGAGAAAATGGTCTATTTAATACTATAGTTCATTAGGGCTTGCGACACTCACGCAGTGTTATCTCGTAAAATCGATTGACTGCATGGGAAACCTCATTTGGCTTACAAAACAAGCAACTATATATTTGAGAGAGAAGTCGGTGCAAATAATGTTCAGTTAATAACTGATAATGAGATCACTAAACCATTTTAAGACTTCAAAAACTCTCTGATAATCAAAACACGGATCATTTTTTTAAACAACATAGTCATGACAATTCAAAGCAGAAATAGAAAACTATTTAAAATAATTTTGTCGAACAAAATTAAATTGTTCAACTTCGTAAAAAACTCAACGCGGGAGGCGTGTCGCATTGCCGCATTCTTCAAAGGCAGCGTGCGATATGTTAATGAAAATTGCAGTGTTGTCTCTTGACTTGCCAAACATATTAAATAGACGAAGCGATATGGCTGAATATTTGAGCCCAGGAAGCCGCGGCAGATGAGATACGAGCCAGAATACGAAAATCAGACAATAAAAAGCTTAACGGGCATGAATTGACTTGTTTGGTCTCGTGGAACTGAAGCATAATATCAAATGAGCCTTTTATACAATAAATGAATACATATGATACAAAAAGTCCTTGATTTTATTGTTTCTAACCACAAGGAAATATCTTACTGAAGAGAACCACTGTCTTCACCTTAATGCTGGTTTTGTTTAGGCTTTTTATTTTCTGTCTCAGAAATAGAACAAGAACAAGCCTATACAATGTTACCATTCAGTTCACCACGCGTGCGAGATTGCACCTGCTTTACAGCTGAGATGAATGCTTCTCTTTTGAACATTCAGTTTGCAAATAACTTGTAGTTGCTAGATTAGAGGGATTTAGCTTAAAGATTTGTTTAGTGAACGCCTTGTTAAGGCAGAATACAATAACAAAATGAAAATAAGTATCAACAACTCTGAAAATGCGACATGACGCGAGGTTGGCTTGAAAAATGCAAACGTCAAAAACTGAAAAAAGCGATGTACGGTAAAATCAGTGCTGAGGGAGGATTAAAAACTGTATCGTGTTGGGGTGTTCCGAAAATAAAAAGTATTGATCTATTTTTGTGTTTCACACTCAAATATCTTAATCAGTAAACGGACACACTGGTTGGCTTGGAAATCAGTTTGAATCTTAAAAAAACATAACACTATTGTACTTTATAAAATAGATTCTATAGTACGCGCGCTCTGATTGGCTGAAAGCCGTGTTTCTATGACTCTATAGAAACATAGAAAGTCGAGCGCGCTAGTACTTAATATTTTCTGTGGGTTATTTTATAAAGGAAATATAAAACATTTTCCCCTTGTTTCTAAAGAGTTATAGAAACACTTGTGGAAGTTTGGAAGAACTCGAAATAACTGTGGAAACAAACTTCTTGTTCATCATAACATTAAAACGAAAATTATATTTTGTATACTCCGGATAAAACACTTCCGACTGGCCTTTATAGAAAACCAGGGAACGAGGGTAACTATATATAAACTAATCTGTACTTGGGTATCCTCCGCTAAAACACGACTGTCCTTTATAGAAAACCAGAGAACGAGGGTAACTATATAAACTAATCTGTACTTGGGTATACTCCGCTAAAACACGACTGGCCTTTATAGAAAACCAGTGAACGAGGGTAACTTTATAAACTAATCTGTACTTGGGTATACTCCGCTAAAACACGACTGGCCTTTATAGAAAACCAGGGAATGTGGGTAACTTTATAAACTAATCCGTACTTGGGTATACTCCGCTAAAACACGACTGGCCTTTATAGAAAACCAGAGAACGAGGGTAACTATATAAACTAATCTGTACTTGGGTATACTCCGCTAAAACACGACTGGCCTTTATAGAAAACCAGAGAACGAGGGTAACTATATAAACTAATCTGTACTTGGGTATACTCCGCTAAAACACGACTGGCCTTTATAGAAAACCAGGGAATGAGGGTAACTTTATAAACTAATCTGTACTTGGGTATACTCCGCTAAAACACGACTGGCCTTTATAGAAAACCAGGGAACGAGGGTAACTTTATAAACTAATCTGTACTTGAGTTAGTGATTTAACCCCGGGGTCGTCATGTCAGGTAGCGCCCAACATTGCTGCGAACAACGAGGCGTGAACGATTTGTCGAGGTAATTTCTTCATGTTCTTCAATTTCAGTTACGTTTTATTAAATATTTTTTTGTTTTATTTGTTAGTCTAAGATAACCTACCCATCGCTTATCATCAAGGCTAACCCTAAAAAAGTTCCCATTCGTGTCTGTTTTTGTCGGCAGGCCGGAAAGATAAAAACAGCTGAAACCGTTGTTTGGGTGATCGAATTTATTCGATTAACTAAACGCCACAGTACAGCTAAGTCAAATTGCTATCGAAAGGAAGATAAGAATTAGTATATACCAACTCAGTAAAATTAACCTTGGTTTATATATTAAGCTTGGTAGAGCTATCATATCTGATTAGTTCGTATATTCATGGAATAATTGTTAAATATCTCATGTATACGATTGTTCGAAGCAAAGGTAAGCAATACTCCGGAGTTAAATTAAACTGTACAGGTTGCAATAGCAGATTTAGTGCTATCCTAAGGAAAAGCTACCCTTGCTTTGAACAACCGGGCTCTGCCGAAGTGTAACATCTTTGACTACAGCTATTAAATACACCAATGTCGTAAACGACATTTCATTTTAAATCCGTTCGGTCTCTATTAAAATTGAGTCAAAATCCGCGTTGTCTTGACTAAAGGCCAGGGCCGGGTTGTTCGAAACAGAAGTAAGCGCTACCCGGCGGATAAGATTTATCGCTATCCTATGGATAAACTTAGTAATAACCTTGCTTCGAACAACCCACGACCTTTGTAGGGCTTGGAGAACTACAAACAATATCCTTGGGCGTAAACAACAGGCTAGGAAAGCGGTATTGACGAAATTAAAGTGAATTACTAGCTATCTATGTTCAGCGGTCTCTCTTGTGCTATATAAGGCTGAGACATTAGCATTTCGTGGCAGTCTTCGCTTCAGACCCGACACACCAGTTTGATGACAGCCGAGCGTAAACTTCAGCCAGAGCGACACCTTACCTTGCCGACAGTTGTGGCCACAGCTCAGGCGCTTATCTCTCCACCGACTTCACATTACGAGGCCGTTCTTGCCCCCAAACGTGCGCAAATGGAATGTGATCATCCCGCAGGAAAGTATCTCTACCACTCTTTATTTCTTTACACGTGCACTTTACTTTCGCTTCGATATTCACGCTTGTCCCTGTTCTGTTCGTTCATATTCCTCGGAGCTCGTTATATGAATTACGTTATGCAAAAAAAATGTTATTACAGAAGTTTATGGAGCTCGTTGATAAAGTTTATGGAGCTCGTTTATGAAGTTTTGTTGAGCTCAATTATGAAGTTTATGGAGCTCGTTTATAAAGTTTATGGAGCTCATTTATGGAGCTCGTTTATGACAAGTTGTGTTGAGCTTATTTATGAAGTTTATAGAGCTCGTTTATTAAGTTTATGGAGCTCATTTATGGAACTCATTTATGGAGCTCGTTTATAAAGTTTTGTTGAGCTAATTTATGACGTTTTGTGGAGCTCATTTATAATGTTTATGGAGCTCTTTATGGAGCTCGTTTATGAAGTTTTGCCGTTGAGCTCATTTATGAAGTTTAGGGAGCTCGTTTATGGAGCTCATTTATGACGTTTTGTTGAGCTAATTTAATGATTAATGTTTTATGGAGCTCATTATTGAAGTTTCACAACCGTTTCGCTTTTTATACCACTGATTTTCTCATGCTTGGGGTCCCCGGCTCATTTAGTTTTTTATTTATTTAGCTAGTTTTCTTATGGCGGTTCCTTGTACTCTCCCGGATTACTGGGCGCCAGGGCCGCCACCCCCGGGTTTAGTTTTTTATTAGTTTGGGTTTTTATCTAATTCGGATTTCCCGGCGGGAGATGGCGGCCATTATCTCCCATGCACATGCGCGGATATCATAATTTCTGTTTGTGCTCATTTTGGGCCTCTGGCAATTTCCTCTTTCTTTTCATTGTCAACTCGACTATTGTGAATTCCGCTCGTGTTTTAGTTCCGGCCTTCTGCTTTTGTTTAGGTTGGTGTTTTTTTGATAGGATTTTGATGTTGGGTCAGTGTTCCGTCTTTCAGATAGGGTTTCGGTCGCTTGGTTACACGTGCACCTAGCCACTATTCTGGTGTAGGGACCGATTTTCCCCACTCTCAGCCGACTGCCGCTATAGCACAAGGGAGAGTCTGAAAATAGTTTACTATGTTCAGCGGTCTCTCTTGTGCTATATAACTGCACACAGCGGTCAAACGTCTGCGCGTGCGTATTACGGTCAGTCTGGTGGGCGGCCGCGCGAATTTCCCGCGCAAAATTTACCTTAAAGCATATGGGCCGCGTCCGGCAGAAAGGGCCCGGACGACATAATATGTAAATGTTTTTTGAAATTGTACCATGTTTTTTATACTTGTGGTGCGATTACAATATGCATCGCGAGCGCCACATTGTGCTACTAACAAGTAGTGTTGATTTCATGAAATTGACAAGTGAAATCGAAGACGAAATTTATGATAATTTTACACAAGGATATGATTACAATTTTAGCAGACGCAAATCATTCCCTATCATCAGACGATTGTTTCAAGGTGTAACTCGTACTATTTCTATAATCATATTATGAGCTACGGGGAGAAGAACGACTGCAGAAAAGACATTTTTTGGCCAAAAAGTGATCACCTGGTTCATCTTATACTATGTTTTACTCTTTAATGCCAGCAGGTATATATGAATGTCATACATCAAAATCATCCCCTCTGGCAGGATTCCTAATTTTTGTGGTCATATTTGTAATCGGGCCCTTGCATCAAAATCACGTAAATTTCACCCCTGATTTTTGTCGTCAATTTCTTGAAACTGACATTTATTGTTAGGAATGAAATGTAGAGCTCCTTATTAGGAACACCATTGTAGGAATTATTTAACTTGAATGTCGTACGGGCCCTTTTTGCCTGACGCGGCCCATATTACAGTGAACTTCTACCCCAAAAAATTAAGAAAAATACGTTAAAGTTAAGCTTTTTATTTTCACAGTCGACGGGAAATTGAACAAACTTCAAACTGTGAGTTTACCAATTTTTTTCGCTATTTACCAAAAAAGTTCTCAAGGTTTGAAAACGGGTGTGTGAACAGTGACGGCCGCCGGCTCGATTTGAATTTGTTTTGGAATATGTTGTTATTGCAAGACTTTTGACGCATGCGCAGACGTTTGACCACTGTGTGATATAACTGATACATTAGCATTTCGTGGCAGTCTTCGCGTGGACCCGTATAGGCCTGGTATTGATGCGGTTTGATGTACAACGTCTCATCCTTCCTAGCTTCTTGGCCATATTGTTAATGCCAGTTTATTATCCATTATCATTACCATGTGTAGAGCTTGTCAACTTTAGTGATCCTTGGAAAGTTTCAGAGCTGTGGCGTAATCAGCGGAGTTACGTTACAGTCATTTGATTTTTTTAGAGTTGTATATAGAACTACGGAGCCCTTTCCAGCCTCGTTTTCATGTGTTGTTATTTTTTTACCTATAACGCAACATCAACCTCCACAGTGCTTTACAACTTTACAACCTATAAACTTTACAACTTAACACAATGTCTAATTTTTGCATCTTTCACGTAGTAGCATTAGTCTTTCTCTGCAGATTTATCTTCCACATTGTTTCAAGTAGGAAGTCAGTCATCAGTTATGATCTCGGTCTGTTGGACACAATTTTATTTTCTATGTTCACTCCATTGCTGTTCTATTCTGTTATTCCATCAGTTCTCTCTTGTGGCTTCTATATCGGTCCGTGTTCAGATCCAGCTATTACCCACCCTCCCTTATCCCTTTTGGCTGCTTTTCATCTGAACGCGACCGATCAGTTTCCCCACTCTCAGACTGCTTTATTACGTCCTCGGATGAAATTGCCCAACATTTTAATTAAGCATTATAAAATAACCCAAAGAAAACGCGCGCTCTGATTGGTTGAAAGCCGTGTTTGCATGAGGCTATGTAAACATGGAAATGACGTCATACATTGTAGTTTTTCCTTTTTTCTGCAAAAAAATGGCGAAAATAACTGACTAACTAAAAGTGGTTTTCGTGTCGATTTTCGTAATCCAGGACGATTTTCGTCGCATGTCTAGCCCGATATGGATCAATACTTTGAGGTTTTCCTATTATTTTGCATTTTTGTCTTTTAAAAAGCTAGTTTTGGGAGCATAACATCACACTAGTACTTTCTCTCGCCTCTTGTTCCATGCCGATTCGATTCGCAGAGCAAACACGGCCAACTTCACAAGCGAATATGATTGACATTTTACAATGTATGGAGAATTTCGCGTTGGACATTTACGAAAAAGTTTTTAAAAATCGTTTCGCGCTCGATCTTGCGTCTATTTTCGGTCTCGGGTTTACACAACAACTTGAGAATTCTCCCAAACTTCCCCTCGTGTTTGCATCAGGCTATGTAAACACGGTAAACGTTTTCTATTTCTTAAATATAACACGCTTTCCATAGCGGCTCGTGATTTTCAAGTTTTTCTTTGTTCTCCCAACATATCCCGCGTGTTTATATAAGAGAACAAAGACATGAAAAGCGTGTTATATTGCTTTTATAAAATAACGAACAGGAAAAACACGAGAGAAAATCGTATGCACGCACGATCGGAAGATCAATTCTCCTAACCGTAACAGTCGTCAGAAATCGACCGACGGTGAGTTTGCACAGCGCGGGAAATCCCCCGATACAGAACTGAGAGAAACGAAGGAATGCTCTGTGGATCCTCTGGCTCTGTGTCAGTGTGTGGCTCTATTTTAAAAACCTCTGCTTCAACAGTCCCCGAAAAGACTAACTCGGAATTCAAGACATGCTTTCCCGGAAATTTAAGGCGAAAGGCATTCAAGGAGTGGAGGACTTGAACTGGGTGTTTTTGTCGCTGAATGTACATGAGGAAACCTGATTCCCCTGTTGAACTTTGAAGCAGGTTTTAGTTGAATGAACTTTTATTTTCACCAAACTCAATGGAAAGATCTAGCTGTTGGAATTTTCCTTCCAATGACGGAGGTGAGGCTAAGAGTGCAAGGTAAGAGGGAAAAACTCCTTTTGTTCTGTGAAAAAATCAACAAAATATCAACTTCACAATCGCACGTGAGTTTGCAAAATTCATGTAGTTCATAAAATGGCAAGGAGAAAGCTAAAAACCTTATCTGAATTATCTAAGACCAAACAGGGTGAATGATAACAATTGGCCTTATATGAAGGCTTATTATTTCGTGACTTCGTCGCCGACAAATACGTATATGTCCTTTTAGTTTGGGATAAAAAAGACAGAAAAACAATTGAAAGAGTGTTGCCTTGCTTTTCCCTCTCGTCTAACTCTAGTCTCTAGCTCCATTCCTTGCTCTATTCGTCTATAAGGAGGTTGTTTAAAAACTAGACTTGTTAGCCGTTTGTGTGTTTTAGTTTTACCGTACGAAATAAGATAAACGAAAAGTGGTTTCGACTTTTTGTTTGTTGGACCGCAAATAAAAATATCTTGGCCGGGATGGTTAGCAAATTTGATAACTTCGTCGGTTGGCTGTATTTTTGTTAAATATATATGTCGGTTTTGCTGATTACAATCATATTATTGAAAGTCAACGTTTGGTGAAAACATTCTTCCTTGTCGTTTGCCATTTTGATCAGTTCATTCACAATCGCGTGCCAGCGAATTTCCATGTCTATGGACTCTCATATAAACACGGCTTTCAGCCAATCAGCGCGCGAGTTTCCTCTGGGTTATTTTATAATGAACATTTCAGTAGCGTAGGCCCGATAGTTGCAGACACTATTATAAACGATGCAGGTTGCAGTTACACTGACTTTGTAACGAATATTCAGAGTAATTCCTACTTTAATCCTATACTTTAGCTATCTCAAAAGTTTATAGGTTGATTAGTTCGTTGTCCGTGTCTAAAGCTACTGGCGTTGATCATAAAATCTCAGCAAAAATTCTAAAGTTAGCTGCACCTGTTATTTCAAAGTCTGTTACGGAATAATTAACACATCAACTACATCACAGACTTTTCCATTGGAATGGAAGTTAGCCAGGGTAATTCCTCTTCATAAAAAAGGTCCTCGTAACATGCTCGATAATAATAGACCAATCTAGCTCGACCTCCCAGTACTAATAAGTAAGATTTATGAGAAAATATTTTATGAACAATTAATGGTCAGTATTTAATTCAATGCGGAGAATCTGTTATCTGATCATCAATTTGGCTTCAGACGCTTTCGCTCGACTGCGTTTGCACTGCTAGACTGTACCAATGACAGTCTCGTACCCAGAGCTCTATCGCCACGAGAGCTCTGGTAACAGCCATTTTCTGGTCTTTACTGATTGGCTGAAATATTAACGCATACGTAGGAAGCATTTTCTTGAAAACGTTTGTTTAATCTAGCTTTCATGCCTGGTCTTCCATAACATTCAATGCGAAGACTAACAATAGACCATTTCAAGGTCGCCATTAACACTATACGATACCTACTTCAATTAGCGATAGCACCGGTACTACTACAAAGAGCACATCAAATTTAGCCCAAATCCCGAATTTGATAGTTATATCTTGTATGTGAGTAAAGATACAGTCCCACAAAGTAAGACAATTTTACAGACATTTGTATGCGGGGGTGCAAATTGTTGCACTCCCTCATACAAATGTCTGTAAAAATAGCGCACTTTACTTGACTATATCTTGGCTTCTAGGTGAGGTATAACTCTCCAATTTGGGATTTTCACTAATTTTCGGGAGCTCTTTTTAGAAGCACCGGTGCTATCGCTAATTGAAGTAGATATCGTAGTGGTAATGGCGACCTTGAAGCGGTCTATTATACTGAACTGATTTAAATTCGATTTTCCCGAATAGTAAACGCTGGTAAATTATATATTTTTATTATCCCGTCGGCAAAACCAATATTTCAATTGGACCGATTCGTGTCCCTCTCCTTCGTCGGCTAGAAGATGACACACGTAAATAAATTTAGTAATTTAATTTTCGGTTTAAAATTCAAAAGGAACCTTACGCAACAAGAGGACGCCGCAAAACAAAGGTATTAATTAATTATTGCAAAATACAATAGCTGCACGTGAGTATGCAAGTAGCCGCCATTTTTCCCATTGTCGGCAAAAACAGAACTTGAAAACAATAAACTGTAGAGGAAAGTAAATCATTTTATTTCCATCCGCCTTCAGGAAAGCCTGTTCTTTCGCTATAAAACGAAAATATACGGGAAAGACGATAAGAGGAGAAGAAAAGGAACAACTAATACCTAATTTCTCGAGAAAACAGTTTTTATCTCGTCTCGGTTCTATGCGCGCACTTTTCGTATTTATACATGGCAAGTGCAAATTACTCAATCACATTTGAGTATTGCCGGAATCCTTCCTACGAATGCGTTAATAATAATAATTCCTAACGATAATCATAGAAATAATACAATCATTAAATAATTAAATAATTAATGTTCGGTATCTAGCGCATAGTTAATGGCATAAAAACCAGCCTATCTTATGTAATTTCACCCAACTAGATTAAATTTTTGCGTTAACGCTCGCGCAAATGAAGTTCAGGGGGGTTAAGGCGGGTTTTCTCCTTTTTCGTTGGCCGAGCGGGGCCTGGGTAACTGTTAAACTTTAATTATGTGGTTCTGTGTTGAACTTGAAATCTTAGAAACCGATCAGTTTTTGTCATGAATGACATTCCGGAGACATTTTGCTAACACAAATGGGTATACCATTCCCAGGGGGAGTGGGGTAGGGAATAATTGTAATTTATAGCTTGGAGGTGTTAATGTTAGGTACGTTCCGCTATGTTAATGCGAATTAAAACAAGCCTATCATATGTAATTTCATCCAACTAGATTAAAATTTTGATGTAACATTCGCGCAAATGAAGTTCAGGGGGGGTTAAGCCATTTTGAAATTTTGTTTTGGCTATCATTTCTGCCCCTGAACTTCAATCTCAACCAAATTAAGAGGAACCCCTGCAGTTTCCTATGGGTAACATTTTGGTGAAAACCCCATGACTCTACGATGTTCCTTTCTACCCGTAAAAATTCATCGCCCTTTCCGTTTTGGCCGCAAAGCATGCTGGGACAGTTGCATTGGCTATTTCCGAGTCCAGAACTGGATTAAATAACGTTGCAGCGTTAAAACCATAGTGTTGGTAGTAAACACGACGAACACAACATATTGGTTTCAAATTTGGGGTAAGATGTGCGAACCTTGCAAAACTGAGGGGGGAGGGGTGGAAAATCCTATGCCTTTCCTGTTCAAAATGGAACCCTCCCCCATTAGAAGTGGCTAGAATGAAGTGGCAGCTTAAAAATAATGGTTTTGATAGTAAACACGACGAACACAACATATAGGTTGCAAATGTGGGGTAAGATATGCGAACCCTGCAAAACTGAGGGGGGAGGGGTGGAAAATCCTATGCCTTTCCTGTTCATAATGGAACCCTCCCCCATTTAGAAGTGGCTAGAATGAGGTTGCAGCTTCAAATCACAATGGATCAAGTGATGTGGCAGAGTTAAAACCATGGTTTCTGTACTCGACGCGACAACTGTCATGCGGCATGAACTGCGGATGGCTGTCGGTTCGCGAGCTTGTGATGACATTCCATGCACTTCGATGCAAAATAACAATCGTTTCAAGGAGAAACTTTCTCGACTGATGTTTAGGCCACTTATTTCCACGGGAAGTGCTCCAAAATTCCAGTTGAGCCTTAGTAGGTGGAAAATCACCATACACCCAGGTTCACTACCATGCAAGTTGCATGGCACACTCGCTATGACCTAGCTAGCGTCTAACACACCTGTTGGATTATCGTTAGCGGTATCCACTAGTGTAATATAATATATATAATAAAATGAATAATAACAGCGGTTAAAGAAACACAATTATTGTTATCAAAAGTAGATTTTGATGGAGAGTACGAATTTGGACATCATTTTATTGAAAAATTAAATCGAGGGGGTGCAGCGTCATATTTTCTACCCCTATTTTCATGAAATTGTGTTACATTTTCAGTATTACTTCGATATCCACTTGAAGTCATATCGGGTTGATTGCAAACACCTTAATACGCACTCAATCACTGCGATATCCACGGGTTGATAGCAAACAAGT
This sequence comes from Actinernus sp. WN-2022, assembly GCA_030867875.1. Lineage (NCBI taxonomy): Eukaryota > Metazoa > Cnidaria > Anthozoa > Actiniaria > Actinernidae > Actinernus > Actinernus sp. WN-2022. The sequence goes on along the minus strand of JAOWCC010001612.1, from coordinate 41,701 downwards.
TAGGTGTCCATCTATTACCTTAAAACCGTTATTTCTTACATATTCCACCGATTAATGTCTCCCACATGGAAGATTGAAGCCTCCAATTTGAGCTATAAATAGCGCCGCTGAAGGTAATATAATATGAGAACCTCATACGGGTGGACCGGTATGGGTGGGACTCTGCAGAGACTCTGCTCCCAAATCCTACAGCGCCCGTGAGGGGGGTAGGGGGGAGCAGAGATGGGGGTTCATTTTGCATCTGTTGACTTCGCTATTCATTTTCGTTTTAGCCTATGTTATAACTAGATTGATCAGAACACGTTTGAACTTGTGTTTTTGTCTTAAAAATCAAGTCGCCACTGTATTTTGCGTGTTGGATTATCGTTAGCGGTATCCACTTGTAATAATAATAATAATAATAATAATAATAAATGGTTTATTTTACGTCGAAGATACAGGAAGCCGTTACCGGGTCTCCCAAGCCAGAGGCTTATATTTAAGTAATTGGAATTGGAATTTCAGCCAATGAACAAAGACCAACAAATGGCAGTTACCAGAGCTCTCTCGTGGTGATAGAGCTCTGGGTACGAGACTGTACTAATGAGTGGTACTTTAAAGTGCCCCTACGATCAAATTTTGACATATCAATGTTTTTGCATATTCATAAAGTAGAGTTCATATATTATTACCAGTTCAAATTGTTTTTCGATACAACGACAGGAAGTCTTATTTTTTTAGCTCCGAATATTGAATCTACACGTCCGCCATTACTGGAAGCCGTGCCCTTTGTTCAGCTTTAAACAAAGGTTTATTCACCGGAAATGATGTCATACACTTAACGCTCGCCTGCAGAACACAACGCCTGGAGGCATATTCCTACTAAAAACGTCTTCACGTACATAAGAAGAAAGTTATATTTATCTTTGTGAGGTTGGCTACTTTTTTATGCACGCTATTTCGCGCCACGAGGTTGTCGTGTTAAGTGTATGACATCACTTCCGGTGAATAAACCTTTGTTTAAAGCTGAACAAAGGGCACGGCTTCCAGCAATGGCGGACAGGATTTTACCGGTAAACTCTCCTAAAATTTGTGGTTTAAGATGCCCATTTGGGAATATTTTTTACTATTTCGGATATTTCTAATACTGATTGACCTATAGACACTGAAAAAGTGGCAAATCGAAATCGTAAATTTTCGTCGTAGTGGCACTTTAACATAGACCGAGGCCTTTATAGCCTGGTTGTTTTCCTTGACCTCAAAAAGGCATTTGATACCGTAAACCATGACATTTTGTTGGGTAAACTCATGGCTTACGGTATCAAGGATAATGTCCTCAAATTACTTTGCTCATACCTAGGTGACCGTAGACAAATGTGTCAAGTAAATGGTAAGTCCTCAGGTCAAAGGAAAATAAGTTGTGGAATACTTTAGGTATTTTTCTTCCTGATCTATATAAACGATCTGCCGGACTGTTTAAAATTTACTACGCTTAGGCTATTTGCTGATGACACAAGTCTAAACCCCGGCTGAACGATGATTTAAATAGCATCAAGAATTGCAGCAAACAAACTGAGCCTAAATATAGCAAAAACCGAATCAGTATACCTTGATTGGATCAAGAAACAAGACCAATAGCCTCACGGCAGAACCAAATGTTGTAATCGGGATTTGATCCAATCAAAAGAGTTCATGATCAGGAAAAGCTCTGAATGTCGTCGGCTGGGTTACGCTAGCCAAGCGCAGAGCTCCGCATATTAAAGCTCCATTCATGTTTAAAATCCTCCATAACTTGGCACCCAAGAGACTATAAAATATTTTAAGGGAATCATATGCAACCACTGGTACGTACAATTTGCGAAATACATCCAAAACGGTTGCTCTTCCCTTACCAAATACATAATTCTTAAAAAAAGCATCGGTTATAGTGGCGCCAAGTTGTGGAACTCGCTACCAAATGAGATACGAAATTGTGATTCACTGGCTTCTTTCTGCACCAACTGGCAAATATCCCATGGCCATAGTTAATACTTCTTTTCCTTTCATTTATTATTATTTTTAGCTAGATTTTTCTCATCATAAATTATTAGTAGTATAGTAGTTAGAAGTAATAGTAGGTAGTTATATATTCAATAAAACATAGGCATTTTTATACTTATAGTTGAAGTACTGGTAGAATAATTAATACAATTGTATATGAAACGTACATAGGGAACTTTTTATATAGTACACGCCCCTATATTGGAAACCAGAATGTAAATTATTGAATGGGCTAGCGTGGATAAATAAAGTTGATCTCATCTCATCTCATGCATCTCAACTGATCTGAAAGGGGAAAAATGTCCGAGGGGGCATGGGAATGACTGATGAATTCGCGGGGTATGACAGGAAGGTAGGATTTGTTTTCTTCTTCCCTTCTCGTTATCTACGGACATTTCGCATTCTTTCTTTTCTTTTTACTAAATAACGACCGGGGTACGGGTCAGCATGTGATAAAGACGAGTGATAAAGATTCCGGTTTTAATTTACCCCTGCGGATTTTGCTTCATATCAGTCGCAGTTTAATACCCTGCAGGAGTGAGTATTTGTTTGTTATTTAATATTTCGGACATTTAATTAAAGTAAATTTGGATTTTAAGATTTAATAACACATTGTCTGCTATCATGTCAGACTAGAAGTTTGGTAGGTATATGTTCTTTTCCTATCTTCCCATTTAAACACAATCTGATATTGAATTCGACTTTGGGAACATATTCTAGGCTGGGCAAGTTGAACTACGTGATACGCACTTCATTTTTTATAAGTTTTAATTTCTCGTATTTCTGAGTTACTCGGGCTAATGTAAACAGGGTCTGAGTTCGTAGTTATTAGACCGAGTCTATATACGAAATTATTCTTGAAGGGGGTTAAAGTTTTTATTCTCTTTCTCATTGGGTTGTATGTTATTTTAAATTCGCTTCACTTAAGCTGCAGTTGAAGGTTCGCTTAGTTTATTAGAATTTCAATGGGTTTTTTCATGGCTTTCATAAGGAAAAATTGGGGTTGGGGGATTTGATTTGTTTTGAGTAAATAGGAAAAAAGAAGGTTTTATGAAGAATTAAATTATCAAGTTGAACTCGATGTGCTCTCGAGTGGATAGTCAAGTAATTAGGTGTGTATACTAATTTATTTTTTCCTCTTTTTATTTCATCCTCCACTCTCATCCCTTTTCCTACAAATTCAACTGTAATCCACCATTAACGCAATCGGTTGAGCACAAGTAGACAAAACACTAAAGCACTAGTCAGAGGCCCTTTTAGGGTAAATTCCGACTAAGCGACACGGCTTTGAGCATATGTAGGTTTATTAGTCTCGGAAAGAAAAAAAATACCGTTGGATAGCCCGGCGATATACAATCTTAACCGATATCAACCAAGTCACAAACATCGGCAAAACGCGAAATATGATTGGCTACTCAATCTACGACTTTTTACAAATAGTTGCCTGCGGATATTTGCTGTTTTTAAAACTAATATAAGCCCGAGAACGAATTTCAAGGGCTTATAAATATGCTAGTTTTAAGAACATCAAATTCCCAAGAGAAAGTTCAAACTATCAGACGATATGTAGTTATGATATGAAATCATGAAATCAGACGATAGTTCCGTAACCTGAGTATCCGTCCCTCTCCCCCTTCCTTTCCATTACCCCTCCCCCGGCCTCACAATTCTTTGCATGGCCGCTTTCCGCCATTCCAGACATGTGATTGACGTTTGTCTAATTTCTTTGATTTTAATTAAAAAATGTACCTACTCCCAGACAACATTACAGTGCGACTACTGAAACCGGAGCCAATCATACTGCAGAACGAAAACAAAGCATTCCAACTTACGGTTATTTGAGCCAATCAGTGTCGAGTACAAGACAATAGCATTTCAACTTGTTCGAGCCGTGATCCGGCAAAAGGCAAATTTGGTCGACCAGAGTCTTTCGAATGAAGAAAATCGCGTGGATATACTAGTATTTGTAAGTTGGAATGATTTATTTTCGTTTTGAAATGTGTTTAGTTCTCGTTGTCTAAGTGGTTTCAGTAGTGCACTGTAATGTATTTATACAACTCCAGAACAATCGAGTACTTAGACTTCGAAATCAACAAGGTATGTTCATTTTCAAATATCAGACATGCGTCGTTCTACTGTCTCTCATTCATCCTCGGAGAGAGAGAACGGTTATTGCCTACAAATATACAGTATTATGTCCGGAGATAAATTAAATCCCGAGTTAAAATCCGAGTAGGATTCGAGTAGAATTTCCAGTAAGATTCAAGCCTTTTACCGCAGGCACGTGCTGATATATCATTTCAACAATCAAGGAATTGCGCTTGTGATCCCATGGGAAAGGCTTTACTGGATGGCTAAGTGCAAACTTCATGAAACACCGTTTTATAGAAAGATCGACAAGCGATTGGAGGTGGGAAATGGTATTTACAAACGGGTTTTGCTAATAATGCTACTGATGTCGTACGAGTGCATTTAAATAAATAAAGTCAGATTTTGTTTTTGCCATCCAGTACAACCACGTGATTGCATTCATGCAAAAGGCGGCCGGCTTGATATTGACTAAAACTACATACGAGTGAACACGAGTGAACACGAGTGAACACGAGTGAACACGAGTGAACACGAGTGAACACGAGTGAACACGAGTGAACACGAGTGAACACGAGTGAACACGAGTGAACACGAGTGAACACGAGTGAACACGAGTGAACACGAGTGAACACGAGTGAACACGAGTGAACACGAGTGAACACGAGTGAACACGAGTGAACACGAGTGAACACGAGTGAACACGAGTGAACACGAGTGAACACGAGTGAACACGAGTGAACAAGAGTGACAAGAGTGAACAAGAGTGAACATTTATTGAAACTATATTTTTCTTTGTTTTAAATAATCGAAACTATATTAAACCAGCCAAACTATAGAGCCTAGAGAAAACCAGGCGCCTGCCTGATAGGCATAAATAGATTGTGCTCGGCAACTTTTGAGCAACTTTTAGCGTTTTGAGCAACTTTTTGTAGTGCGAGCAACCTAGAGCAACTTTTGCCTTCCTTGGCAACTTTTGAGCAACAAATCGGTATAAAACTGATCCAAACTATCAAAAAGGTCTTTATTTAGAAGGTTTTTATTAAAATTGGTCAAAACTAAGGATAGTTAATTGATAAATGATATACAAATAAAATAAAACTGGCTTTACGCGCACCCACGCAAACTGGACAGCAGCTATCTATTTAATATCGCCCGCGAATTATCCAGCGGTTATTCGCTCCATGGTCAATATCACATTAGAAAGTACTACTATTGGTAGTTATGTTGAACTTTAAGATTATATTGAATTACACATCCAACATTCCATGTTTTAAGTTGTTATCTAGAATAAAATGGCTCGCCAAAGTGAGCAACTTTTTCAAATTTTGGTGGGAACTTTTTCAATTTTTGGCAACTTTTGAGCAACTTTTAGCCTTTTTTTGGAGCAACTTTGGCTGGATTTGCTAGCACAATCTATTCATGCCTACTGCCTGAGAGGATATGATGCATGTTGACAATTCGGAAACCACAAAGTAGGATTTTAATAATTACCTCCACTCCCCCCCGAGTGTATGTAATTGGGATAAATTGCACTGCTCTCAGCCAATCAGAATCGAGACAAATGGATCTAAAATCGTACACACATATTATCGCATCTACAATGTATTAAATTGTACCAGAAAGTGCAGGAAAATGCGCATTTCAAAATTTTCCTGGGGAGAAACTCTGTCCTCATATCAGCTGGGCGTCGGATGTAGCTGCTTTCAGTTCTTGGTCAATTATTCAGAGAAATCTCTCATTAGTAAATTTGGAAACTGCAAAAATTAGTAAAAAAAATCGTGCAGAGGCGCGAAAAAAAATTCTGCACTGATATGGGCAGAAATAATAAATTAGGGAAGAGGTCAAAACAATGGATTTCGAATGGGACCCAGTTTTGTCATGGGTGGCGGGTAATACCCCTACCCCTTTTTTCGAGGGTGATTTTCTCGCATTGTAAAATAGGGACACCTGATTTTAATGCAGATACACATTCTTCTCTGCTTGTAGAAACTAGAAATATAGTTACTTCTTCAATAAGTATTTTATCAAAGAAGATATTTGTGGTCAAAAATCTAGATTTGCCAAAATAGGTGGTGGGTTCCGGGTACAACCTTCCATCAAAATTGGGTCCCGCCAGAGTACCATTGTTTTGACCTCTTCCCTAAATATTGCAAGTTAATAATAAACCTACACTTTACTTTTCTAACGGTCCGACCTGAAAATTTGGGTTATCACTAAGTTAATCTAAACTTATTGACTTAGTTGACAGCTTGTCATCAATTTTGATGTTTGAGGTAATTAAATCCTACTTTGTGGTTTCCGAACTGTCAACATGTATCATACGTCATTATCAGATGCCTCTCAGATTCTCTCTAGGCTCTATGTAAATTTTCTTCATTGTACCTGAAGAAGGCTGGTGTGACCAGCCGAAATATTGTACCACTAATTTCAAAATTCTACGTTGTATCGGTCTTTGCTTCTTCATAGTTATTCTATAGTTTGGCTGGTTTACTATAGTTTCAATTATTTAAAACAAAGAAAAATATAGTTTCAATATATTTTCACTCGTGTTCACCTTTTATTCACTCGTGTTCACCTGTTTTACCATCGTGTTCACTCGTGTTCACTCGTGTGTAGTTTTAGTGAACATCGCCCGGCTTTGTACGTTACTGAGAACAAACTAGGGCTGAATGACTTGGCAGTACACCGTATTTCGTTGAAGTAAAATTGCTTTTAGCCATCAATCATTTGCTTTTAGCCATCAATCATTTGCTTTTAGCCATCAATCATTTGCTTTTAGCCATCAATCATTTGCTTTTAGCCATCAATCATTTGCTTTTAGCCATCAATCATTCTGCCTTGACGGTCGGCTAAATACAATGTTCCACTTTTCGGGTCGCACTTAAGGTGATTCCACATTCTCGTTCCCAGTGGGTGATTCCATTGTTTTGCAATGCGCATATCTACTGCGCATGTTGGTGAAATCTAAAATCATACTGAATCTTACCTATCTTAAAGGGGCTGTGTCACGGTAAGACTTTACATTCGTTTTTCCGGGCCGGAAAGAGTTATTTCCACCGATTTTGATATGAACTAACGAACCTCTCGGCCATGTGGGATGCTTAAAATCAAAGCAAATATGCAAAAATGACTCACAAACAGTGTAAAAAACAGTCTCCAGGGAAATAATATTGAAAATCCTTTCAATCAAGCATTGAGGGAGGGAAGTTTAACTGTTTGTATCCAATTAACAGCCACTAAACGAGCGATTACTCGATACATGCGCAGTACCATGACATAGCCCCTTTAATACTTAGATAATGTTGGCAATGCAACATAAGTTCATTGGGGAGATTTAAGACGACTTTTTTATGAAACTCGCCCCAGTCCTTCCGCGGAAAAAGTCTGTTTTGGAGCTAAATTTGCGATATTTTGCAAAATAACCCTGAAACAAAAATGGTGACCCCCTTATTTTCTTCGATATATTTAATCACAGCAAGGTTAGCTAACAGATACCAAAGTATAACTAATTTTTAATTTCTGGATGCTAAGATATTATTTTTTAAATACTGCCGGTAAATACTGCTATTTTTACGCTCTTTCAGGGATAGTATCAAAACATTATTCGTCGTATTTTGCTATAGTACTGTCCACTTGTAATACGCTAAGTTTGGTATACATACTGCATAATAAATTCATTTGTTCGCTATGAACAATTAGGCCTAGCAATTAATGGGCGCTGTTTACTCTTGCTGACATTTCGCGTATTTCTGCTGTGGGACCTCTAAATTACCATAAATTGCAGCTACTTCACGCAAAAACGAGAATGGTGACCCTCTATTTTTATTGCATTTTTACTTGGGCCAAAAAAAAGTTAATTTCAGCTTCTTTTTCAATGGGGCGTTAATAAACGGTAATCAGTAATTCGTAGCGTTGTGCATATCCTCATTCAAATTTGATTTCATTCAACGGTATCATTCAACAGTATCAGCATTAATACAGATGTGCGACAAGTGGTTTGAAAGTATGGATTAGGGAATGTTGACAGGTGTGGTATATTTAGACATACGAAAAGCCTTTGATTCGATAAACCATTCAATCTTGGTTGTGAGTTGAAATGGTTCGTTTCCTATCTTAAATGCAGGCAACAACAGTGCTTTGTTAATGGGTCTCTGTCATCCCCAAAAGAAATACTTTGTAGTGTTCCCCAAGGCTCAATCCTAGGACCGCTCTTATTTCTGTATATATAAATGACCTGCCAAAGTGCCTTACCTCTACCACTCCCTATCTATATGCAGACGACACCCAAATCTTTACATCTTCGTTTAATGAAGCTGATCTTGCCTCTAATTTAAATTCAGATATTGATAATATATGTGATTGGCTTGCTGTAAACAAACTACAGTTTCATCCTTCAAAGACGAAGCTGATGATTATTGGCTCTGCATTTAATCTTAATAACAAAATCGAGGAAATATCAAAACAATGTATTTATAGACAACGCTGGAGTCGCTCGGGTGGGCTCACACAAATGTCTTGGAGTAGAAATTGACGAGAGACTAACCTTTCAAAATATAATCTCATTGATAGCATTTGTAAGAAGGCAAGTGCAGGGATTGGTGCCTTGAGGCCATTTTAAGCCCTTCGTGCCAATCACTTCACTTGAATGCATATACAAAGCCCTATAGTACAACCATATTTTAATTACTGCTCCCCTTTGTGGGATACCTGCGGCAAAGGCCTTAAAGATAGAATACAGAAACAGGCCCTTTGCAGCTAACAGTCACGTGCTGATATAATACTTCGTTAACGAATGAATTGAGCTCGTGATCCCCATGGGAAAGGCGTTGTCATGGATGCTGGAGAGCAAGCTATCTTTAAAAACGCTGTTTTAGAAAGATCGACAATCGATTGGAGGTGGAAAATAACATTTACAAACAGGTTTTGCTAATATCAATACCGATCTCGTACAAGGCCTTTAAATAAATGAAGTCAGAATTGTTTTGCTCTCCAGTACAACCACGTGATTTGTTAGCTGCAAAGGGCCTATTACAATCTCGTGCGGCAAGAGTAATTACTGGTGCAGGCTATGCAACTCGCTCAGGAGATATATTGATTGCTTAGACTGGAAAACTCTCCAAGAAATTAAATCGACATTAATGTTAAAACCCTGAATAATCAATCTGCACCATATTTAAGAGAATCATTTATAAGACTTTCTGAAAGTAAAATTCAATATAATCCGGCTAAGAAACCTTGATACGGACCTAGCACTTCCAAAGCCAAAAACTAACTATCTAAAGCGCAGCTTCAAATACAGCGGTGCTATGCTTTGGAACAGCCTACCGGATAAGGCTAAGAAGGCAAATACATTAGCTCAGTTTAAACGCAACATTGCCTCCATGCCTGACACTGAATTATGCTGATTATTTTTATTTTTATTCGTCAGTTTTTTTTAAAATGTAAGCTTAATATGAGCCATCGTTAATTCATACCATTCATGAATCTTGTATATATATACACCAATCTTTCTACGCCCCATTTGGAAATCAGCTCGCGGGGCAACATTCAGTGTTGTAGTTGTAGTGGCTAGCGTATTAAAATAAAGTATATATATGTGTATGTATTTCAGTTATAAAACTCTTAATAACTCAAAATAATTTTTAACACTTATTTTGATATTAGCCTGCGTGCAGACGTTCTCTCTCCCATCTGCACGCAGGCTAGGAGCGATAAGAGTCGGCTGGTTTCCCAGGCTAGCACCTAGGTATCGCGACCCTCAACCCGCGACGTTTAGTCAAAACTCGGAAATAAATCGTAGCTTGGTTATGTTAAAATGCTACTGAATTAGTGTTTATTATGCGGGAGTCCGGTTCTCACTAGCCGGTTGCGGACTTCTAAGTAAATTGTAGGTTGCGTTACAGTCAGTCTAGCGATTAAAACTCCTAGTTTCCCGCCAGGCTGCCCAGGTTCGACTTTCCGCTTAGACATTGAGTAGAAACGGATCCTTTACTTTTCACATACTTAATAAACATTCGCTTAGACTAGTTTCGAGCCAATTCGAATTTCTCCTGTATAATTGTCCTGTTGAACAGATCAATCAATTATATTAATAACTGACTAGATATCTAATATAATACACAAAGTAATAAATAAATTAGAGGACCACAATACCTGTTCTAATACAATTATTTAATAATAATAATAATTAGTTTATTCACGCCTCTTGCAATGTATACATATATTGAATTACAGGCTGATTACACTTAATAATGGGCTACTGATTATATAAATAAATAAATACGTACTATATGATATAAGTTAAATTTAGATACCTTGGAATTTCACAGTTACAAAATTGCTAAAACGGTCAGTCTTAGTGGCCCTTGGGTAACTGCCTTTGCCCGATCTCAGCGAGTACTGCGCCAATGAGTTTATTACTCTGTTATGTATTAGGGGGTAGATGGGATTACACGCCGCTAATCGACGATCGGCTAGAGTGGGGATACCCGCCTTTTCCAATGCTTTACAATTTTCCATCTGAGAGTGAAATAAATGTTGTTATTGTTGTTGTTGTTATACCAAACAGTCACTATCATGGTTGAAGTACGAGTATGACATCAGTCTCCAAAAAGCCCAGCCATGATCAGTAGTATTTTAAAATTACTAAAAGTAGACCGAGGGATATTCCTTCGAGCCAAACGGGTTACCTGAAAGCCTTAGTCTGCTTTGAAACTTGAAATACCATCGTACTGCTGTTAGGCAATGATATTTCAGATATTTCGAAGCGAGTACTGTGAATACTGTGCTCCAAATTGTTCCAAATTTGTCAGCGTAGTTTGTCAATTTGGCACCTTAGCAAATTTTCTCCAACTTAAAAATTAGTCGTTAATTCTAATGTGTGGCGCTCGCTTTTGCCAACGACCGACACTCCCCAGTATACCCATGTCAGAACCCAATCTCCACGAGATGGAGCTCTGCCTCTGGATATGAGACTGCTATATAGTATTGCTCTTCATTTCTGAGATTCTAGCTCCGCCCGCCCGCCCGTTAGCTAGTGCCAGTGATTGAAATCCCCTCTAGACTTAAGGCCGCTAAGATCTGAGATCTTATTTTGAACATGTCACACTTTATCTAAAATCTAGAGAGCTTTTTGAAATTGTGGTGTGGTTTGCGCATGCTCTGTAGATAATTCTATAATAACTCCTCAGTTCTAGGCGTCAGTGAGTGAAGGGGTTTGGACTTACGGGTAACACTTAGCCGGAATAAGATTAGCAATTGGAAATTTTAATTTTATTGAATGAATACGTATCTGTGAAAATAGAAAACATTCATTGTGATGTCTTTGAAAGGCCACCCGTGATCTTCCAGTACTGGCGAGTTGAAAAACAAATATACCTCTAACTATTTCCAGAGGTGAAAGGAAATAACTTTTGTTATTGAAATGACGTTGTTTTCTGGCAAAGTATCGTCCGGCGCCTGTTTTAAGAACAACAAGTTTTTCTATAAAAATCGTTCTTCGATATGTTGCTTTCTCTTCGACCCTTTCCTAATCTACTGAATCTAAGGAAATGAATATGCATATGTATGTGTTTTTACAAGCTATTTTATTGTAAAAGAAAACCTTAATGTAGTTTTTAATGAAATTACGCATACTACAAAACTGATTTCAATTCAAGGAAGATAAAAAACGATTCGGTGTATTTAATTTTAGTCGTGTAATCATTTTTCTGGCTATTTTATTTCAGATATCGCCAATATTATGATTGATCACATATTAGAAATCGACTTAGTATGCTATTCAGTCTCTTCCTAACTTTCTAATACGATACTTCTTACTAGTAGCACTTTATGTCATTTGATCATTTCTTCCACTGATCCATTACAATTGGCTCAAATCCAACAATATAATTTTTCAAAAAATGTTCTAAAATAAGTCTACTAACGTCAGTAGTTATATCTCCATTTACTCTGTGTTTTAAGACTGACACTCATTCACAAAACAGCTCCTCGGATATAAGAGGCTTAGTGGAATCCTCAACAATATAAGGAGCTCAACTATATATACTTTGTGTCGGCCCTTTCAGCAAGGAGAGTTTGCGAGCTGTATGTGAGACATATCATTCTGATTCATATGAACTTTGATAATTACTCGTTCTCTTCGCTTTTGTACATTGTTCATCATTGTTCATTACTTCGGAACGGCCCTAGATGAAAATGGTGTTTCTAAAACACTAGAAATTTTAATATGGGAGTTTATTATCTAACAGAACTGTGAAAACACTGTGAAAGCATTGATGGATTTCATGTCACTATGGAGAGCGATTGAAAGGGCGAATACACCAGAGTGCAATCTGTTATCAGATGGCAGATAAAAGTCTCTGAAAACTACCCAGTAAAAGTGGCTAGAGGGATTTTTTTAACCGAAGAAAAACTAATTTTAATTCAATTCGTTGCCGAAATGGTTCCGCGTGTAATTTTAAATTAAAAAAAGGGATGTATTAAGTTTGCACGCCTCAAGAACTTAACAAAGAACGCAAACATCATTATCTCCACTACTACACACACCACGCATTCTAGCAGATTGGTTGGTACATGAAGAGGAAAGCAGAAAAGAAACAAAAGTGTAAAGGTACTATTAGTATGTCGTGGTTCATTGAATGAAACCACCTGAACGTCTTGTTGTGTTTATTTTTAATTTTAATGCATAAATCCCACAAAGACAAAGGAATCTCCAATGCATGGAGTAGTTTGCACGATCGATAAACACCATACTGTCTTTTGACGGGAGTAAAGAACCGTGTTATCTTATTCTATGTGTGTTAAGATTTGACGATCTAACATGCGGTTATGAATTTCTAGGGAAGATGCCAATCAAATTTACGTATATCCTGTCAAATGAGCTTTGCTTGCTAATCATCTATTCCCACTTCAAAACAGCGTGAAAACTGCTACAACAATATTCCTCTGCGAATTTTGCAGAAAACTGTGCTTCTTCCATGTCACGACAAGCGGGGAATTCATGGGTGTTGAATCTAAAGCAGATCTTATCACCAGCACCACAAATCTATGTGCTGATTGTGCTACTAATGGGAACCATTAGAGGTAGGTGTTTAAAGCAAGCTGATCACAATTTCTTGGTGTTGAGCAGTGATCCGGCCATGTTTTGGATTTCGTTTGAGTTCAACACTAAAAGCTTTTCAAATTGACTTGTAGGAGGTTTACTTTTACATTCTAAGCTAAAATATGAGCTTTTGTTTCTTTATAATAATACCCGTAATAATAATAATGGCTTTACTTAGTGACTAGATTTTTGAAGCTGTTTTAATTTTATTACAAATTCTTTGCCTAACTGGAGTTTTTGCTAAGAAGAAGCTTTATTCTTATAAGAAATCTCTGTTTAGTTACGAGTAAATGAAAAAGTTGCCTAAAGGCAAAGTGGGTTGAAGCAGTTTGTACGCATGAAAGTTTGTTGTGCTGAACGGCGCTTAAGAAAGCCCATTTACTGGGCTAATTTCAATTTAATGGGCCTAAATACATCCTTCATTTAAACGTACTATAATCTATAATATAGGTCAAACAGCAAGCTTTATACATGAGACTTAAAAGTGAAGATTATAGGGTTAAATGTTGAACTGATAACCTCAGTCGACAGGATTAATTTGTTATAATAATGTAAGTTTCTTTCTTATCAAAAGCGATCAACTGCAGCTCAATCATAATAATCAATATATGTTTACATGTTGATAGACGACAAAAAAGCCATCCGAGTCGCGCAATCAGTTTACTCGAATCATGAATTGTATTCGTCGGCTTGAAAGGAAAACTCGATGTATTTGTGTTTTGGTCCTTCTTAATTGTCTATATGGCGGCACAGCGCGACTGCCCAAATTTTATACCTCCCTCATTAATTTCGTCCAGTAGTTTGTCAATAGCTTGAGGCCACTTTGATTTAGGCCTTAATTAACGCATTTTTCATAGCATGGTTCTACGTACGGTAAGCATCTCGTAGGAAACGTTTGATCACTGAATCGCTCGGAGAGTAGTGTTTCTTAGCTTTTTAAAAGTGGATTCAATACTCTATAATGCTGCGGCTCGATATTTTAAGGAGAATAAACTCTGCCATTTAGAAGGAAATGTGTATTAGTATAGTTTATAAAGTATTGAATTTATCAAGATTTTAAATGTGTGAAAAACACCAAAACGAGACTGCCGATCGACTGTCTCTACTGAATTTGAGCTGCGATATATTTCAACCTTTCTTGCTATATCATCCAAACGTTCCAAAACTATTGACTTCAAAAGTGATGTTCTAGATGGAAGGGGCAGTTATTTTATAGGAATACTTTTGGTAAGCGAAACTATAAAAACTGAACATATTGCATTCGGTGTATCATACATATCGCAGTTTTTTTGTTCCTCTGTGGCATTTCATTTACCGTGCGATACGTACGTTATTCCTGCGCTTGCAACAAATTCAATACATCTGATTCAGTTCCTATTCACAGTTCAATAACAGCTCATATGTGATTTTTAAATGTCATATTCTCGAATCAAGTTCATTTTACATTAATTTTAAACTGCTTAGATCCTTTGCAAAAGATAAAACAATAAACGAAGTTTTGGCATTTATTTCAAACTTTTCACTTAAATTTTGTTTTCAATATTGCCTTGCCTTTTTTCAACAGACAATAATTAAAATTATGTCTTATTTGTATGTATAAACTCGCGCAGTCTTGGGTGTTAGGCAATAATAACACTGCCGCTTAATTGCTCTAAAAATCTACCCAAGCAACTATTGTTTAATTAGCTTAGTTTATTTACTGTTTTACTCAATACACTAATAGCCAAATCACAGGTGTTGCCGGGCTGTATATATGAAATAAAGAGCTCACTAAAACGGTTATATTCTATAAAGTACACTCAGGTTTTACAAGGATTTCCACCACTGAGCTGAGATCGTATCTGATCATGATAATCAGCCAATCAGCGATTGCACGTCACATGCTTACCCTCGCTTCCAACCGAACCGGGCCGAGGTCCAAGTATTGTTTATAAAATAAATATAATAATACATGGACACTTGGAGATATGAAATTTATCTTCTCGTGTTCAACTCCATATCTCACTCATTCCCTGCGCTCACTCGTGAGATATCGAGTTGAACACTCGAAGATAAACTTCATATCTCCGCCCGCCATGTATTATTCTCTATTTATAGAGCTTTCATATTTGATGTGATATTTGACTGTCAGCAGGAGTTTAAAAAATCCATTCACTTGCTACCAGACAACACTCAGGATCTTACAATAGCAGCTTGAAAAGTTTATTTAATTGCTTTCTTGATCTCAGATAGGAAGTCTTATTGTCGGTGTAGTAAAATTATAGCCCGAATGCACCCAGCAACTCAAACACCACATTACAACCGCCCTCTTCCTTCATTTTTCTTTCAATAGTTCTGTCCAAGGTTCTTTATTTTTACACTATTTACAGGTAGGTATGAAGTTTGACATCGTGAGGATTGCTGTGAGAAAATAAAATTGACAAGAAGTACTATATATGGTTTACAGGAATTGTGCGTAGTGGCCAAAGTAGCATTGAAGCTTTGGAGTTAGCCACTACCATCAGAATCTATCAGCTAAGACAACTAATTGCCAACCCTCAGCGTACCCAAACGTTGTACTTTCACTGGCTACCAATCTGGATTTAAAATATACTCTGGCATTTCCACGTCCTGTTCAGCAGTGAAGTGTTTACTAGATCAACCGCAATGAAAAAGCCTTTCGGTCTTCAAAAGTTCTTTATATAAACATTGTATGTACTTTTAGTGAAGGAAATGTAATATCCTAGCTCTTGATGTTAAGGGTTCCTTACATTATTATTTCCAAATTGATTGTCACTTGTTATGATTCGCTGATGGAAAAGATTGGCTCAGGCCTGACCTAAGTGCTTTTAATGTTAATCATGCATCTATTGAAATGTCACGCCAGGAAAAATATGTCCCCATTTTCTATGATGTAAACCACTCAGTGACTACGTTTACACTAAGCCCAATTGCCATATAATCATTCCGCCTATCGCTTCGATCGCTGTGATCATATGGAAACTGTAGCACGTAGTGATCGAAGCGATCGCGATCGCTTGGACAGAATTCAGTTCTATCAGTCGGCGATCGAACAATCGTAAGCAATCGAGATTTTTAATGAGAACTAACCTCGAACGATCGAAGTGATCGAAATGTATACCATGCACAGTGTATTGCAAGCGATCGATTTATATCCCAGAGTGCACTTAGTAACTTTCTCTCCTTCAGCTCAGATTGATCGCGGCGATCAAATGGAAACAGGTCAGGGATCGAAATCCCCGGTCGAAATCGCTTCGATCACTCAACGTTTCTTCAAGCGATCGAAACTATTAGGCCATCCCAATAAAATGTTTTGTTTTTAATACCATGAAGAGTATCATCGCCCGACCGACTCTTTTCCGATCCGAGCCCTCTACGTTTAATTTCTTGCTCTTCTCGTGTGAATTATGAATCCACAAGTGGTCAACAAATAGATCAAATCTTCAAGCTGACTTAGTAACCAGGCTTGATTCCCTGTAATGGCTGTTAATCCTAATAACTTATTAGTTAACGGTATGCTGATGCTATCACACTTAGCTTACCTATTTATAGTAATAATGAATAATAACAATTACTCTAATGGGGTTGACCAAGAAGTTCAATCTTTTATCAAATAGTCAAAGGAGACTGAATCGTATGAAGCCCAATTTGAAGAAAACTTGGGAGATGGTTCTTAGAGGTAGAATCTGATCCACTAGCCGTATTGTAGAACGCAAAGGTAGCCTCAAACTACTTGGTGTTACATCTGAATAAAATTCAACTAACTGGGATACACATTTTGAGTATCTACTTAACAAGCCGTTAGCAGCCGCTTATACGTACTAAGAGTTTGAAAATACTATAAGTACTCTGTAAGTAATTTAGATCTACTTTTTCAAAGTCTTATTTTATCAATATTTATGGATATATGCTATTGAAGTCTGGGGTGGTGCTTTCTATGACAAATATTTAAGCAGGATTGTATGATAAGTTATTCTCTAGGTCTTTTCTGGTTATAGTTCAAAGCAATACTATATCACCGACTTTTTGTATAATAGAGATATGAAGATGTGGCAATAAACTTGAGAAACGGCAAAGAACCGTGGACGAAAATCCTGCTGGTTGCTACGTTGGATCTAAGTCAGATCTAATCAGCCAAAATGAAAATGAATACGAAGTCTAAGGACTACGGCAAAGCTGACACAACGTAGGATTTGATCTTGAATATTACAATATTTCGGCTGGCCAATCCAGCCTTCTTCAGGTACTAGATGCATAGAATAACTACCATGGACACTGCCCTTAGCGATCTTCTGCCTGTGGTTAGAACTAGACAACTCCGAAATAGAGCGCACAATTTCATTTTACCTAGAGTGCGGACAACCTTTTAGCTAATAGTATTATTACTAGCATCATTATTATATTTGTCTTATTACAGTTAAGTGAGTAGTTTTTATCATTATTCTTTGTAATTAGAGCACGTCTGTTGTTCTTTTGTAACCAATAAAGACTATTGTTATTATTAGTAGTAATATTATTATTAGTGTCAAGCCTTTTTTTGGCCTGACCGACCGACCCATCATCACAAGCGAGAGAGGGCGATGGTAAACGAAATATTTTATTTAAAGGAAACTGTTTCCCGATTCAAGTTGTTATCCGGAAACATTTCCTTAGAGCGTAAAAGGAGTCTCAAAGTATTGTCGCATGTGCTTATAGTTATCAAGCGAAAATGGTAAGAATAACCGACAAAATAAGACTATACAATTATATAAAATAGAGCGGAGAAGCAAACTGCTAATTTTTTTCCGGCCAAAATACATATTTTCTCCTTTGTTCTATATACTAATTAAGTTTTGCTCACAAAGATTATTTGTACGTACTGTGAATCTGGTTTTATATTTTTTCATTAAGGTGGACAAGCTGAAGACACCTTGCGTTGTGTGATACTCAACCGGTCTAACAACAGAACAGGGCAGGCGGTCGCCGTAGATCTCGGTACCGAACGCACACTACTAAACTGTACTGTATTTGGCAACAAAACGGTAGAGATAACAATTTATTGGGAAAAAGACAATAGGAGAATATCTAATATGGAAATAACAAGACAGGTTAGTAACGAGACAGTGACATGGTCATCGCTGGTGCTAAAGAATATCACAGCACGAACCGCTGGCGAGTATCGCTGCGTGGTAAAGCAAAATGGACTGGTGGAGTTTTGCAGGCTGGCTCTCAAGATCAGTGGTGAGTCAAGCAATTCACTATTTCACCCGTTAACCATATCAGGAATTCAAACTTAAGGCTAACGTCATTCTGGTATCCCTCAGTACAAGGCTAACGATCTAGCCAAAACAAAGGATTGCCTCGCTTTGAATCCGAGATGCCACTTGCGCCTGGTTGTGCGAAGCATGCTGGGTAACTTTATCCGTAGCGCTAAATCTGTAATTGTAATCTGTACAGTTTACCCTTTGCATTGAACAACCGGGCTCAGGTGACAAGAGCCGTTGTATTGCCGAATAGACCTTGTCATATAGCTGTGATTTTCCAGATGTAACGCACGTTGTCATTGGTTGATTTAGAGTCACATGACATGTACCAAACAATCTGTTACCCGCGAAAGTAGATCAGCAGGCAATATTTTTGAAAAATATAATCTTAGAGGGTAACTGAATGCATTGTTGCCCGCTAGCGCACGTGATCAAAGCGTGACTAAAGCCGGGTGGCTTGACGTCGTGCGTTTTCACACGACACACAAAAACGTTATGGTTTGCCTTTTTACTCGACAATATGGAATATAATTCTTACTAGATCTCGATGTAACAGTTTCCCTCAACTTTGTCTCTGGAACATCGAGATCTTGGGAAACAAAAGTCACTGTTCACCAGTCATTAAGTGTTTACTGTTATATAGTCATCAGTTTTTCAGATTTAACGTGCGCTCTCATTGGTTGATTTATGGTCACCTGACAAGTAACAAAACAAACTGCCGCAACAATTCTGAAAAATATGACGGCAGAGGTAACAATGCATCAATTGATCCCTATCAAAACGTGTAGATCTTCATCAAAAGCTGACCTTTTTCGTTGAAAAAAAAAATGGTTTAAAATGGAACCAGCTCCAAATTATAATTTACACCTTTCCAAGCGTCAGAGAGATACTGATTGGTAGCTAAAAAACGATGCAAGAAAGACACAAAACGCTATTAAAAATGCCGTAGCGACGCTGGCAACGTTTTGTGTCGAAAAGCAGCTTCCCTAAGAGAAGACGACAAACCTCTCTTATATTAGGTAGGTCCTTCAATATAATATTAGACCAGTCGATCATTACCCCGTACGCACACATTTGCTAACTTGATCTAAATAATGTTACTGTATACCACACCAGTGAATAGTGCTTTTCTCGCGCTCTGATTGGCTACTCAAATATGGGATATCCTTTGCTATTCACCTCCGAGCGAAGCAGCGATCACCTCGCGCGAGTTTTTGTGCATTTGACAGAAAATAAAATAACTATTTGGTGCTGGCTATAATTCACCTGTGTGGTATATACTAAAACAATTATTCACCTCAGCATCGGTGACGAGTGCTGGATATTCCTCGCCGTAGTGGCTCGGTAAATATCATGCACCACCGCGGCTTTAGGGAGGTAGGAAAGAACCCCTAAGACGAGCTACGGGGTAGGCTACCACTTTGGTGAATAATTATTAATTACTAGAAGTTTCTAATAGAAAGTGAAGTGCTGCGAGGAGATGCATAGAGCTACTGTCTAGTGACATTAGTAATGATTTGCAAGTTTCTGTAGTTTTAATCAACTAGGAGTAATTATAGAGTATGACAAGTGCGTTGAACAAATTTGAATATGACTGTGCAGCCAATAGGTGATAATTTTCGATTAAAAAATGAAACAAAGGTAACAGAATAAACAAAGTGGAAACAATATAGAGCCATAGAGAGAGATCTTAGTTTGCCCAACTCACACTCGCCTTTGCTCAATCAGGGACTGATGGGTTGGGTTCAGTATTAGACAATAACAGAAAATAACACAACATCGATGACGGAAATATAGACAACGAGTAAATTAGTATAAATATTTTATTGAAATGTGTGAACAATCATAAACTTAACATTAATTTGCTCTATGGTAGAATTCAATGAGAGTGAAGAAAACAGTGACCCCTAGTCCATGGTCTCCCTAAATGTACTGGGCGTCCATGGACTGAGGGTTAATGTTTTCTCCACACCCAGATACAACGTCCACATAAACAATAACATCAACTCATAAGCAATTATTGCTGGTAGCGAGACACAGACAATTCATCATATCTTGCGATGTCGGAGTTCCAATAATTGTTTTATTATTTAGTGTTTTTGTTGTTACCTTTGTCATCCAAAATGCTCGCAATTTCCTCCTCTGAACACTCTGGAAACCGAGTGGCCATATTGGATTTGTTGTTGAACAGCACTGCGCATGCTCACAACAATATCTGCAGGCAAACGCTTATTTGCGCGCAGTTATTTGCAGGTGAATCAATCAATCAGAAATCGGGATAATGAGGAACTGAATAATAAAAGTTAATATTTGTGTCCGAGTGATGTACTTTTTAACATGCCAATGCTACAAAACAATAATTTTATGTATACACTTTGATTGCAAAAAATGTCCTAGAAAAATGTAAAAGGAATAATATATTATGGGGTAAACTTTATTTCTGATAGGGGCGATTTTTCATTTATTTGTGCCACGTTGGGCGATTTGTTTGCTGACCCGGAAAGGTTCGTTTGCTATCCCAAAGGACGATTTGTAAGTGTTAGTCTCCATAGACCAACATGTCTCAAGGGGCATGATAATGTTATAAAATGGTACTTACCCGGCCACTTGAAAACACTGTGTTGAAATCGGCGAACGCGAAAATATGGATGCCATTTGCTACATTCGGGATATATCCTCTGAGACCCAGGGCGTCAAAGCGAGGTGATCACCGGTGACCATGAACCCAAAATATTTTTCAAGGAAATGGTATGCTTGCGAAAAGGTATGCGTGTGGTCATCCTGTGTCGGTAACGTCAAGTTTAGTGTAAAGTTTAATTACACCTTACGTAGCAAGAGCGGGTGAGCCATGCACGGGCAGCGATAAATATAGACTCTTCCACAGATCCCGCTCGGCCGTTGCACTTTTCCCACGCAAAGGGTAGATGTTACAGTACAATGGTATCCCGATTTTGATTGGCTAGCCGTCTATCCGTCTTGTAATCGATGCTGCTATTGGTTGGTGCATATTCTGCTGACTGGGCCACTTAATGCTTGTTTTCTTACTGCCAGCTATAGTTCACGAAGACGGAGAAAGAAGCATTCGAAAATACGGTAGTTTCTTTAAACTATCGCTTTCTAAAATAAACCAGACAAACAACGAACAGTGGCTGAAGTTAAAGCACTGCGACTGTGGGTTAGCAAGCCGGTCAAGTTGATATGTTATAAAGCTTAATCAGTCATGTTTATAGATTTGTATAAAAGTTTATTAAATACCCGAGTCAAATTTATTATGTATACTTTTTTTAGCGATTCTCTTCCTTAGCTTACATACATTTATACCGTAAGTTAACGGCTCGAATAATAAATCTACTCGATCGATCTTATTGGGTTCACTGTTTGTTTTTTATTATACTGATACCAGAAACGGGTTTCATTTACGAATTAAGCAAGCGGTAAAATTTATGTTGCCGAATCACCGTTTCGGGGTCGCTTTACCGCCTGTTTGGGGGTCAATATTTTATGTTCGCTGCATTCTTCAATCATTCAATGAACTTACGGCAGTGGCCTACTCAACTGCCTTGCTTAAAATCTACCGAGAACCGACTCTTGAATCCTTTCATGACTGATCGGACTGCCTGTGTTTGCCTCGCAATGCCTGCTGGGTCCAGGATTTTCTGGACCCAGCATGCCTTGCAGGATTGTACTGTAACAGACCCTTTCAGATCATCGGAAGTTCGGTAATGCGTGCGGGCCGGTTGCTATGGAGTGACGTCATAATTGTGGCAAATATCAATCATTATTGTGATTTGCGGTTTTCGCTTGATCGCTTTGGTAATTACTTTATGTCAGCAAAAGATTGTACACAAAACACGTTTGAGGATCTTCGATCTTGCGGATCCGGCTGCGTTATTTCAGGGGATGTACTTCAGTGCCAGTGGCATTTTGACATGAGCGGGAAATACAGTATAGCGATACTTACTGTTTGTAAACACTGACGTCATTTATATATTTGCATATATAATGTGGTTGGCAAAAAACCCCGCGTGTTTGTATGACTTGTATGGGAACTAGCGATTTAGGCCTCACAAAATACATCTAAAGTCTCAATTCTGCTTCCAAATCTTAATTCCTTTATAAGCTTCGATGAAAGGGCTTGCTTGCATTTTGGAAGAACAAG
The DNA here is from genome assembly GCA_030867875.1 of Actinernus sp. WN-2022. Lineage (NCBI taxonomy): Eukaryota > Metazoa > Cnidaria > Anthozoa > Actiniaria > Actinernidae > Actinernus > Actinernus sp. WN-2022. Next base: position 19,086 of record JAOWCC010001612.1, on the reverse strand, counting down.
AAAGTAATTTGGCGATGAATAAGCACCGACCTGTGATATTTTATAAGCAACTGACTGGGTTCACTCTTCGTTTCTGCCAACCACAGAATGCAACAAATGTAGCGTGACTGGCCTGTGTGACGTCACAGTAAGTATCGCTATTATGAAATTAAGGTAAAGGATTGCTTCGCATACTCGACTCTTGCTTCGACTTATGGACGTATCCGCTTTGGGCCGTGTTTTTCTCGCTGAATCGAGCGGCAAATTATCCGCAGCAACTGGCATTTTCTGAATTCGGAAAGTTGCGGCGTGAAATTTTGTAAGTTCCTGTCAAACAGCCTGTTGCACGATCCCTTCACAGTTTTCTTCGCCACTAGCCGACAGTGTCCAAATAGAAAATAGCGGGCTTTGGGATTTGGATGATGGCCGCAGGATTATCGATGGAAAGGTTAATCTCGCTACGACATTCGGCGTTTTGGCGGCAATTTCATCAATTTCATCTTAGAGAATTACCAGTGGATAATAAACTAGCTTAACGCGGTGAAATCGCTTCTCGTCAAGACGAAACACCAACTCGCCACCGACCCCGCCAGCCTTTTACGAGGAGATCCAAAGCTTAAAAGTGTCTCTGGCGAGAGCAAACGAGGAAATTACATCCCTCAAAACAGAACTAAGGAAATCGAGTATATTATAACGAACACGTATGTAATGTAGAAGGAAATTATGGCAGCGAAATTGGCGGGAATTCCCCCAAAGTTCAAGGTCCAGAAGAGCCTTCAAACGCACACATTTGGAGCATGATCAGCCGGCGATATTTGTGAGAAATACAGAGTCCCTCTGGTGTCCAGAATTCTGATGTGCAGTCAATGCTAAACCAAATCGCCGAAGAAGTGACCAAGAATAAAGGGGAAAGAAAAGCATCTGACGTGATGCTTGAGGAAAGTGCTCCAAAATATCTACAGTCCTAGATTGAAGTCCATGACTCTACAGTATGCCTGAGCACTTCGGGATATTGAACACAAGCCCAAAAGAGATATGCCAAACAAAATTTTGTTTTCAGTTGTTCGGTATCCCAGCTGGTTTACCCGGGTTGAAGTACATGGCACTACAGTATGCCTGAGTACTTCGGGATATTGAACACGAGCCTAGATGTCTGCAAACAAAATTTATTTTTTGAGTTGTTCGGTATCCCAGCTGGTTTATCCAGGTTGAAGTCCATGGCACTACAGTATGCCTGAGCACTTCGGGATATTGAACACGAGCCTAGATGTCTGCCAAACAAAATTATTTTTTTGAGTTGTTCGGTATCTCAACTGGTTTATTCAGGTTGAAGTCCATGGCACTACAGTATGCCTGAGCACTTCGGGATATTGAACACAAGCCCAAAAGCCAAACCATCGCGAAATTTGCGCAAATCAGATCAAAACAACCAGACGCGAATTACCGGTCGCGAACTGCAGCTACGGATCGACTACAAACAACAAGACACGAGAAACCTGCTGCCAGGGTAATATCTCTCACATCTCGATATCTCATCCGCTTTATTTTCAGTATCCGCGATAATAATTTGGGGTCCGAATAATAAATAATTAGCGAAGTTTCGAACAGTAATTGGCAAGCGTGCAAGTCGCATTTTCGTCTCATTAAAGTAAATTCCACATCGTTCTCGACTCATATGAAATAATAAAAAGATTATGTATTGTCAGGATTTTGAGAAATTAGCTGAAAGTCCGATAGGCACTACCCTGGTTGCCAGGGGTTCGAGTTCGAGGAGCTCGTTCAAATTACTTTCTTCCCCAGGCCCCTCTTAACTCTCTTTCGAGCCTCTGGAACCCAGGGTAGATAGGCACATACGCCAAACCAGATAAATCGTCGACCTCGATCGAAATGTACTGAAAATCGGGCTACGAATGACTAGATTTCGTGCACTACTACGGGTAGTCGACTGATGAAAGGTGAAATGCAAAAGTAGGTCTTTATCACACATTGACACCTACGGATTACGATATCTAGGCCGGCGCTAAAGCTTAATTAAATGGAATGCTCCGACCATTGGTCCCCTATCACCAGGGGGTAGTTTGGTTGCTAAGAGTGTCTGGCTCGTTTATATCAACACATCCTCCCCGTTGAATTCACAACTATCCTTAAATTGTAAACACGCTTGAAATAACGATAATCGTAATTCTAATGACATTCTGAAAACCAGTCAACATTTGTTACATTCCGAACGGCGGTAGGCCGGCTTAGTGTAGTGGTGATGACGTCTGCACTACGCTGCAGTACACGCAAAGGGCTACGAGTTCGAGTCCGAGTAGGAGCGCTCAAAAAATATTTTCCTCTCATTAACCTTCTCTTCTTGTTTACCTATGAACCCTTGCTCTAGGTGAGTGAGAACCCGTCGTTTACCCGTGAACTCGTCCGATGGTTGGGGTTTGGTTTGTGGTTCGGGTTAGGATTTGTCGTAGAATTAACGATTATCATTGTTCCAAGCGTGTTTGCCATTTCAGGATAATTGTTAATTCAACGGGGAGAATGCGTTGTTTATATCGGTGGGGAAAGTTCAACGGCCGAGCGGGGTCTGTGGAAGAGTCTAGGGCAGCGAACGAGCCGGCGGGGAATGGTCACGCATGCGCGTGATGTGAAATATTTTTTACTTGCATGGATATCTTTTGTTCTGTTTTGTTTTATTTTTCTACTTTTTACCTTTTTCTCTTCTTTATTTCCAAGTGTGTAAGTATACTTTCTCCGCTAAAATCACTGTATCTGAATTATATTGAAATGAGCCAAAACTATTATATTGAAGTGAGCCAAAACTCATACAAAATATTATAAATGATACTGTTATAAATGTTACTAAGTGTTCTGTATTATTCTTTACAGCGCCTCCTCGCATTATTCTAAAGCCAGCACAATATTACACATCCAAACTTCAGATTCTCACAAGAGAACAAACCAGAATATTTCACTGCTTTGCAACGGGTATTCCAAAACCACAAATGAACTGGCTAAAGGATAACCGTATAATCCGTGATGGAGATATGAATGGATTATACGAGGTGTTAGAAAGAGACAATGGAGTGGACTTGAAGATTGTCTCTGCACAAGACTATAACTCGGGTAACTACACGTGTCGAGCCATAAATAGACTGGGCCGAGCCGAACACCGTATTTGGGTAACGTTGTCGGGTAAGGGGTTCCATAAATACATATTGTAGTTGAATTTAAAGTAAAACAATTCTTTCAAACGGAACTGACGGTAATCTAAGCCGGGTTAAAAACCCACAGCGCGAAAAAAATATGAAAATGATCAATGATACTAGCAGATTAAGGATTTAAGAACACAAGGATTGATCAGCAAAACATAGAAAACAGCATATTAATGTATTGAGAAGACCTCACTGTAAAACCCGAAGAAGAATTGTGGTACAAACATCGAACTATAGGGTAATTGCAATAAACCCGTAAATCAGTCATTATTTAATATACAACTGCAAACATGAATAACTACTTGTACCTAAACCAGCCTGAGACTGAAATAAGTTTTAATACTCACTAATGTCTATCAATTCCAAAACTGCCCACCCCCCTGGGCATTTGTGGAGCATTTGACATCTTGGAATCAGAACGTTGCAAATACCCCTCCGTGGGGTCAGCGCCCCACCGTGGAGCTTTGGTACGAGTGCAAATCTCGTGAAAACCATTAATTTGATGTAAATTTGCTATCTTTGACTCTTTTGAACAAATTCCCTACTTCCAAGTTTTCTTTGCTGACAAATGCCCCCACCGGGACAGACTGAATTGTCAAATGCCCCACGTATGCCCGGAGGGAGGAGGTGGGCAGGTTTGGAATTGATAGATACATAAGTTATTGCTGTAGTAACAGGTACATTTGTAAGCTACAAGGATTATGTTTCTCACGGCACTTATTCTTTTCTTCAGAGCGTAATCCTCCTTTCAGTCCAAGTGTCTCGGCCCAATCCCCCACCGTGTCAGTATCACGTGGTTCCACAGCAAACCTCACGTGCCTTGCAGATCACGTGCCTAAAGTCGATACCATGCCGTATTGGCTCTTCAATGGAACCTTACTGAATGGTATCGACGGTAAATATTACTCGATTAATCAGTTCTATATCGATGCAGTCAAGAAGGAGATGCAGCCTCAACTAAAGTTTTCACTTTATATCCATAACGTGACGGAGCGAGACGTGGGGAATTACACGTGTGTGGCTGTGACGCATATAGAGAAAGCGAGTGCAGACATCAAGTTGTCATTGAATGAAGAAGGTGAGAATTCACGTTTTTTAAATAAATGTGTGTTGATGCTGTGGATATTAGCCATTTCGGAGTTGAGAAAGGGACTGGGAAAGGGACTGGAAAGATCAAACTAAAATTAGTAGGTTTACTCCGAGTTTGAGTAAGATTGGTTTCCATTGATAATAAAAGTGTGGCGAGATTTTCAAAACCTAGAAAATCAGAAACAATGTCAGGAGCCATTACCCGTACTACGTGTATGGTGCAGCTTCTACCAGGTTATATTTAGAATGTGTTTCCCTCGAGTTCGGTTTCGGCTAGCCAATCACAAGCGTTTGCATAATTTTAATTCAATGGTTAATGATGTTGCAGTTATGTTGGATGACCATACAAGAGAAGCTAACGAGGCATCATTTCATTAACATGCTGCGATGAAAAGCAAACAATGAGATGTGAAATCTAGAAATAACCCGGTCTGGGAAAACGCTGCATCACGAATATATGACAGATGGACGCTCCAGGTATACATTATATCTCTTATTTTTGCGATTTTCGAAAGCTCGCCACATTTTTATTATCAGACCAATCTTCCTCAAGTTCGGTAAACTTACTAATGTCAGCGTGACCTTTCTTATGATGGGGTTCATTTCTTAATCAGATTAATTTTTGACACTTGGTCCCAGTCCCTTCCTCAACTCCGAAGTGGTTAATGCAAAAGGGATTAACTTAATGCAAAAGGAATTAACTCGAATTTGGTATTCAAGGGGGCGGGGCTTAATCTAGTAAATACTATACTAGTGCAATGGCATTATGCCGTCTAAGCTACATTTTAGAAACAATCACAAGGAAGCATTCTCTCGAAATTATCAACACCTATAAATAGGCTCGCACCTTCCACACTCGCACATTTGAATCCCCAATTCTTCAATCCCGGCGTGCATGCGCCCCAGATGAAAGGTATTTTAATTTCGGTGACTGGTACAGCGTGTTCAATGGATTGAAATATCAAGTATTTCACTTCAAAATTACGCAAGCTAATCTCTAAACTATCATCGCTCGCCGATCTTTTATTGTTTGATCAGGAGAGGCAATCGAGAGTAGAAGAGCGACACGGATGCTTGTAATCGCCATTACTACATGCTCTGGACTCATGATAGGTTTGGCTGTAGCTGCCATCGGGCGTTACCTGAGGAAGAAGAGGAGGGAGCGACTCCTGTATAGTACGTATTATAGAATTTAACATATCGACGATGGTTTTTATGCGTCTATCCTCTCATTGATCATGATTTTAATTACTATCATTTCTGCACCCCCGTCATGCTATTTATTATGACTCCCCTCCCCAAGCACCGTAACCATATAAACCTCCTAATTTCTTCTTTAATAATATAGATACAGAAATACTCAATTTTAATTGGCTGAGCATAGACATGTTAATCACTAATAGCAGTGCAAACACAGTTCTCAAACTTATTAATAATTCATGAGTTTTTTTAGTCAATCAGAGGACTGCATTTGGTCAGGTGGATGAGTTTGAAAACCTAATGAACACCAGTTGAAAATCACAAGTGTTTCAACTGATTTTCATCCCCAGTGGTGAAACTGTTCTTAATCATCATATTCATGAACCACTAACTACTTACATACTGATAAACTCCAAGTAAGGAGTGAAGAAGTAAAGAAACGACATGGAAAGAAAAAGTGTGCCTCCACTGGAGTCTTCCAACTGCTTGTACTAACTCTTTACTACTACACTACTTGTACGCTAGTTGGAATCACTGCTAGCAAAAAAGAATAATAAGCCACCTATTGAATAATTATTTACAACAGTCCGAACGGTAAACAATACTTGCTAATGATGTTTGAAAAGAAGCGTGTGTAAATTTTCGGTTTAGCCATTCGCATGAAGAGTAATTTCAAACACTCATTGTTCGGCTTTCATCAGGGGTCCAAATATTTCGAAAACAATTTTCGAGGCTACGCCTCTCGGGTTTCAATTGTTTTCTCAATCATTCGTGTTTGAAATAATATTTAATTCGATGCAAAAAGTAGTTAATTCGGTGCAAAACTAGTTATTTCAGTGCAAACACAGTTAATTTGATGCAAAAACTAGTTAATTCAGTTCTCCTTTTCATTTTTGCATCTATATAAGTAACCTGTAATCATTAGTGTGCAACGTTCAATTAACGATGAATAGTGCTCGTGATGTTTGAAAATTCCACAAATAGAGGATATTATATGGCCGCGCGGAGACACGGATTTTATCTTCGAGTGAAATATCTTCAGTACGAGTGAGCGCAGCGAATAATTATCGATGAAATACCAGTTTCAATCTCTTACCGAAAAGGTTAGAAATATTTGAAAGCAAGTCATATTTTCAAAAGTGATATCTTTACGTGTGAATATATCACTTTTTAGAAAGAAACACTCGTATTTCATTAGCCTGAAATTCAGGCTAGTATTTCATCGAAATACCAAATATTAATAACACTCGTCCTGCGGACTCGTACGTGTTATTTTGTTAGAATTTTCAAACATCACTCACACTATTAATCGATAATTGAACTTGCACACTAATGATTACCAATACTAATTCTGAAATCCCACACCCCTCCCCCCTTTGAAAATGCCGAAACAATCTCCAACTTTCCGGCCACCTCTTTTAAACTTGGAAATTTAATAGCGCCCCTTTTTGCTAATAAAAAAAATGCAATTATCAGTTATAACAATTTCGAGTATCGCCCTTTGCACCCTCCCGAGTTTTTTTAGAGCTCCAGGCTTTCGACTTTAATTTGGCTTATTGCTTACCATCCTTATATTGAGTAGTTTAGAAATTTAAAGCAAATTACCGCCGGAATAGTTGAGAAACCAAATATTAGTATAATAGTCGATCAGTATTAGCATTGCGTTTTCCGGGAAACGATATCGTCTAACTTTTTTCTAACCTGTCCAAAACTGTTTATGAAAGTATACCGAAAACCCACTCAGCCTTCTCCGCAGGCAATCTCTATTTTGGGTCCACAATCCGAGTGCCAAAACTAACCGCAGACCGACAAACTGATTAACGAAAGTTCTTCTTGGAGGACTTCCTGTCTAGTGTGAGCCGACATAATGGAGCCAAAGCGGGTACTCACAAAGCAAATGCTCTCAAAACGTAATTTAGATTATCTGCTATCAGCTTCACTGTTGCCAGTGAATTGAATGCCAAGCCTAGCCTGCATGCAATGTAGACGTTTCTAGTGGTTTTTCCCGCTTTAGTGGACGTTTTCCCGGCGCTCGCGAATGAATTTTCCCTCGTCCAAATATATTGCGGTTTCCCAAATAAAACGCCTGCATTGCAGGCTATGCCAAGCCGGGACTGGACCTTTTACCGCCTTTTAAATACTGAAAAATACAGAAGACAGTTAAGCGGTTGAAGTAACTATGAGTCTAATAACCATGAGCCTATTATAAGTTAGTATATGGTCACGTATGGAACAGAAAACAATCGACTAGAAATGTTTATATTACATATTAAATGAAATATTATATGTCCTTTGTATTTTCCTATTTCAACATCCCACTTAAAACACCCTTCATCTCTTTTGCAGCTAAGTTTTTAGTTTGAAGAAGCTCCGAGTGCTTCTCTCCGCGGGTAATCTCCGGTTTTTCTCGCTCCGCAAAAACCAACACGCTAAATTCCAATTCGATCTGAGGATTAGACGGGTCCTGGCTTTGATCAGCCCTGTGGTTGTTTCAGGTCTCGTTAGAAATTCAGATTCAAATCAGTTTCAAATCAGTTTCAAACCTTTAGGGCCGAAAATCAACCGTGAACCGAGTGTAGTGTGTCCAAAACAGTTAATGTAGTGAGGAGTGTGTGAGGAGTAAAAGCAGGCCCCCGCCAGCTTTAAGAGCGACTGTCCACTGATGTCGAGCAAACCGTGTCTTCATATTCGTTCAAAGATAGGCTTTGGTCAGTTAGTAAACGTGCAGGGATTCTTTTGTTCAAAAATTTATTTAACTTTGAGAAAAAATAAAAAAACGGTTACGGCCGGCGTGAGTCCAAGACAGCCTGAAATAAAAGAGATTTTACCCGTCTCTCTAACCTTGCCCTGTACGAACGCTAAAGGAGCTTCGCATTTTTCGAATTCGAATTTTCGAATTTGTTTAGAAAGTATTGATCAACTGTTTGAGTGCAATAATTAGATTATAGCTTTATTCTCAAGATCCTGAGAGCCTACTTAAATACGCTGTAGTTTGCTAATTACTCAGCACGAGTCTAAATCTGCAGGCGGGAGGGGGGGGGGGGGTGGAAGGGAGAAATGGGCGGGGGGGGGGGGGGGGGGGACATCACAGTGGGGAAAACAGGGGAGCATTATCAAATTATTTATCCGGCTTATACCTCATTCGAACTTTCCCTAATAGTATTGTATACGCCTTTTATACAGTCAGTTGAGGCTGGCTGTACTTCTGATATGAATGGTAAACCATTCATTGAGGTTTCATAACCAAATTTGGTACAGTGCAAAATAAATAAGAAACAAAACAAATAACATCCAAATGGGTTGCTTAATGTCCTCGTCCGGGATACCATAGAGGCCAGAAATATTAAAACTCGATAAGATGTAACATGTTTATTGTTCCACTGCTTATGAAATATTTCTCTTTTTTCTGGTTATCGACTTTACAACTGACTTTAGATAGTATCTGAGACGAGCATACAATTTTTTTGAATCTGACTGTGACATCTTGTCCCGATGGAACCTGTACATTTGTGTTTTTTTACAGGTACCCGATACTAACCAGCTAATTGTGCACAGTACGAGTTTACAACAAAACATCCAGCCTTCGTTAGCTAGCTCTCGAGGCAATAATTCAAAGATTCGAGCCAATCAAATTCGATGGCTCAGATGGAAGTCGTTGCACTGTGAAATATCTAAATCACTACGGTCTTCGTATACATTTTATACTGACGTACCAGAAAAAGAGTGGCCAAGCTGAAATTAATATGATAGATAAAATACACGAACTTCAGGAAAGCACCTGGGTTACGTAAATGTTGCTGTGCCCTTTATTTGAACACAATGCTGACAACTATATTTACCTCTTATTAACCTCGTTTGCTCGGTCCGTACCGTAAGTCATGGACCGAGGTTTTCCCCTTTTTATGTCCCAAGCGCGAAGCGCGCCGAGCAAACGAGATTAATAACATTTTTATTATATAGTTTCTTCATTTTCTTTGAGACCGGAAGTGGGCGGGAGGTCCGTACGGGAAGTTATGGACCGCAAATGTACCAATCATAGCTCGCGACTTCAGTTTGCTTCAACAGCCGGTGGTAGTCTGACTGCCACGCAAATAACAATTTAGTATTAGCCAGTTAGCTACACTTCAGCTGAGCGGTGTTAGCAAGTGTGCGCAAATGATCAGGGCAAGGGCGATGACACCCATCCTTCCTCTGACACACCGTGCACTTACTAACACACTCCGCCAATTTAGCAGCGACAAAGAACGAGTCTGTAATTTCGAACGCGATTGAGTATATATTGTGTTTTGTAAAGTCGAGAATGATTAGTCATATTCGATCATGATAAAAGGCAATGTCTTCGCAAGACATTAAATTTCAAATCAGAAATGGTTAGACCTTTTTGTCCTCTCGGATAAAGATGATAAATTGTAGGTCTATCCGTGAATGATCACGAAGAGCCACCTTATAACATTGCCACTGATCAATCGCACTGATGTTATTGTCATCGTTGTCGTTATTTTTGTTGCTATTGTTAATTTAAGAAATAGAAAACATAGAAAATAGAAAAAATTGAGTGGGAGTTTGGGAGAACGAGAAATGGCTGTGGGAACACGAGCCCGAAGGGCGAGTATTTCCACAGCTATTTCGAGTTCTCCCAAACTTCCACAAGTGTTTCTATAACTCTATAGAAACAAGGGGGAAATGTTTTCTATTTCCTTTATAAAATAAACGAAAACCACGGAAATGCTCGCTTAATTTGATAACCAAAATGTAAATTCTCACAACTGGCTCAAGCGCGCGCTCAACTGTCTGTGTTTCTATAGAGTTTTATAATATAGATACGATAGTACGCGCGCTCTGATTGGCTAATAAGCCATGTTTTATCACAATATATAACATGGTTAGCCGTGTTATATAGTTTTCAACTGGCGGTTTCCTTTCATCGCGCGCGTAAATCTATATTATAAAACAGATAAAGAAGCCTTAAATCCATGTTTTATACTATCATAAAACACTCTGATCATTTGAGAACACTCTAGAAATGTTGAAAGCACGCGCCTTCGGCTTGTGCTTTAACATTTCTCTCATGTTCTCAAATGCCCATCGTGTTTTATGATAGTATAAAACATGGCTATAAGGCTTCTTTATTTGTTAAATAGAAACACGGCTTACAGCCAATCAGAGTGCGCGTACTATTGAAACTATTTTATAATCTGTTTTTTAAAACGTTAGACAAGTTGTCTCACGAGCGCGCAGTTGGGGCCTTGGTAGCCTGCTTGTAGGCTCTGGTTGATTTGGAGTCCCTGTGGTGGGAGGAAGGAGGGAGAAGGGGGAGAAAGAGAAAGGAAAGCCTGCGACAAGACCCTGTGGACGAACGAGAATTTCAAAAACACAGGATCTTGTCGCAGACTCTTCTTTCCCCCTCCTCTTTCTCTTTCTCTTTCTCCCCCTTACCCCTCCTCTCTCCCACCACAAGAACCCCAAATCAACCAGAGCCTACAAGCAGGCTAGGGCCTTGGCCGAATGGCATCAAATTAGGCAAAAAGCCTTTATTTACTAGCACTTGTTGCAGTTTGTATCGTTGGCAGGATTCCAGATTTCATTGACGACAAACATAATCATGTAAATAGGCTAACACAGGAGTAAAGATAACTCGGTTGTGAACAAAGCTGTCTTGCTTTTCGCCTATTTTTGCAAACTTCAACAGCTGTTATGGGGTTATTTAAAAAACATTGGGTTAGCGGCACTTTAAGCCCAACGCATTTCGCCGTTAGCTAATAGACCAGTTCGCGGTAAATTCCAACATTTTGAAAGGGGTGCAAACATGGCGCGAAATACAGTGTTTGTATGGGAATCCGATGCCAAATAAAATTCAATGTATGGAAAACTGAAAACACGATTACACGCTTCCCAGCACAGCTACATCCATCAAATTTCGATATGTTAATCTTTTTCCTGGTATCTTAAGTTTGTATCTGAAGAATATTTCAGAAATTCGATTTTAGGGATTTTATTTGGCATCGGATTCCCATCGATTCCCATACAAACGCTGTATTTCGCGCCATGTTTGCACCCCTTTCAAATGTCGGAATTTACCGCGAACTGGTCTATTATCGAAAAGTTGTTGATTTCACTTTTGACCGTGAAAAGTTCTTTATGCAGATCAACTAGATCGATAGATCGACGATCCACGTGTTCTTCTGACTAACCCTAAATTAGTGAGCAATTGGATTTACTAAGGTTAGGGTTTTTAATACGTTGGGTTAGGGTTTGGATTAGTTCACAGGACCATTAAATAAACAGCACTGTAATTCCTCTTCTAATCTAATCCTGACTTAGTATCCCCAATTGCTCGCTAATTTAAGGTTAGTCACTAGACTACGTGGATCGTGGCCCCTTACCCCCGTAAAATACCTGAGCTGCCGCCCGTACAGAGATTAACACGAAAACACTTACCCGACACTACAGGAACAAAAATGTCAGTCAGCTGTCAGGATCGTTCTGGACGCCTCTTTGTTGGTGCTGTGCTCTGCTTTTGGCCATTTTCTTGCCTTTTTGTGTTTGGATATTTCTTGAGTAACACGACACGGCTGGGAGCCTCTGTGCCAGCCAATGCCTAAGGAAGCTAGGGCGATACGCCCACAATGCTTTGAAAAGAGCAGTTCACTTCCATACGTTCGCCTCTAAAACTTAGCTTCCTAGTTTTCACGGCTCTTCATTCGCCCTGCTAGTTTTCAAGTTGCATAATTGTGCACACATTGCATCACTACACCCAACCCGTCGGGAGCGGTGGAAAAGCTTGTTTTGTTTCTTATTTATTTTGCGCTGTACCAAATTTGGTTATGAAACCTCAATGAATGGTTTACCATTCATATCAGAAGTACAGTCATGCAGCCTCAACTGTATAGAAGGCGTATACAATACTATTAGGGAAAGTTCGAATGAGGTATAAGCCGGATAAATAATTTGATAATGCTCCCCTGTGATTTTTCCTACTAGGGTTTGTTAAAAATCTCCCCCCCCCCAATTTATGCCGTCTCTCTCCCTTCCCTCCCTCCCACCTCTCCAACGAGAGCGCGTGACATGACCACGCAAACACCAGAGCGCGTGACATGCATATAAAGCTGGTTCCGCTCTTGGAACTGCTGCCTACAAAAACACGAAATGCAATCGAAACAGTGTATTTTTTGCAGCTATAGGTATGTTTTTAATGCATTTCCTGTATTAAGCGGTCAAAAGCCGCTCGATTAATGCAAGAATCGTTATTATGCCATCAAGTCTGGAAGTTGATCATGACCCGCCGAACAGTTAATTGGTAATTGTACATGACCTTGGATTACAACAATTGAAGATGGCAACTTAGAAGGAAGAAAACTTTGTAAAAATCGATTTTCTAGCAATGGGTTTAAAAGGTAAGTTCATTCAACTCTTTTAAGTTATGTTTGTTGTTAAAAACTGCTGGTTCAATAGGTTTCTGCTAGAGATTTTTGCCTATCTTCTTTTGCCGCGATATTCTGATTTCGCTCGATATTAGTGGACAGTCGCTCTTAAGCTGTAATGCTCAGCCTGCTATAACAAATAAATGTTTTATTTATTTATTTATTTATTTATTTATCATTAAAGCGAAGTCTAAGTTAACCCGTGTTTACGTCTGATCCACGGTTTAGACGTGGTCTCGATAGACGATGGTTAAACGATGACTAAAATAGTATTTACGTCAGTTATTAAAACGCGAATGAACCGTGTTTTTTGGAAGCGAGGGTTAAACAATATCTAAAGAATGATTCATTAGTGAATGTATTGTCTGTGGAGTTGTGTATGCGCTATTGCTATTTGAGATTGAGGTGCAATATCACAATATGGCTTCTAGCCCGCGCGAACAACAAATTTTAGTGAAGAAGAGAAACTTCTGCTAGCAGAGTTGGACAGAGAATTACCAGAAGTGGAAAGTAAAGGATACGATAATAAATTACTGAAAAAGAAGGCAAAGGCTTGGGACGAAATTCTAAGGAAATTCAACTCCCAAAATCCGAGCGGAATTAAACGGGACCTCAATCAGGTTCAGGGATGCTGGAACGGCTGAAAATACACTCCAAAAAAGAACACGATACGCAACGTCGTGAATCAAGAAAAACTGGTGGAGGAAAAGCTCCTGCCTCCCCAAGTCAAGTGTGCAAAGTAGTTGCTTCGGTAATCCGCTAGAAAACGAGTTTATGGTGACGCAGAATGGGAGCCTATATATAATTTAAGCCGGGGCGAGGACCAGTTGGACACTTGCACATACGAAGCGGGGCCAAGAAGTTTGTCGATGTTGAAGTCATTGCCAGGAAAGCAGAACAAAATCACCAAAAAAGGAGGACATTCAGTGGTAAACTAATTTTCAAATACAATAATTTTGATTTGTCAGTATGGATGATAATTCACTATCACGTGTTACATTGTCAGATGCAAACGCAAAAGACCAGAACCTACTGAAGAGGACGCATTCTTGCTCAAGGCAAGGATAGAGCACAAATTGACAATGAAAGTCCTCAAACTAAAGGAATGGTAGCTAGCTATTAGACCAGTGCACAAATATGGGAATTGGCTTGTCACCTGGATACGAAGAGTATAGAGCACAGATAATGTTAACTTATTCAAATATAACACTGAGAACATACTATTAAACAAAGTAACATGGAGTTCAATGAATTATAATGACTGTCGTCGTTTCTTTCCTATTCTCTATATAATGAACCCTGCAGGTAATTTAAAGTATTGCGACATAATTAGGAGGCGTTTGGCATTTCCACTTGCGTCTGCAGCAGCAACAATGTCAACATCTTCATCTTCGATGTCTTCATCAAAGTCTAGTTCGTGCTACATATAAATAAGGGCTAAATTGTGCAATATTGCCGAGGCCACAATAATGACGACAGTATTCTGGAGGGCGGTGCGCAGTCCTAAGTGCAGACATGGAAATCGTCGCTTCAGTATGACAAAGCATCTCTCAATGACACACCTATAGTATGTGTATGTTCAGTAGCGCACTTCTTCTTCATTCTTTGGCTTGAGAATTGATGTCATTAGATATGATTGGCAAGCGTATCCACGGTTACCCACGAGAATTCCATCATAGTCCCTTCCCTTAATCTTTCTGCGATCACGCTGTTCTAAAAAATGCGTGAGCCGTGAGTCGATCCAGGCCAGCGTGCCACAATGTTAGTAATGAAGGCCTCGCTATCACATACGGCTTGGACATTGATGGAGTAAAACTGCTTCCTGTTAATAAATGTCATAGCATTTTATTTGTCTGTGCATATATTCTGGATTTGGGTATAATCAATGGCCCCGACCACACTCGGAAAGTGTACAATCGCATAAAGCTTTCTCTTGGTGTCAGACAAGTTATCGGGGAATGACAGGAATTGTCCTTTTCGTTTAGCAATTGCCCTTGGAACCTTGCATGTGAATGACTGAACACGCGGCAAATACAGAGACACCAAACAAATCGCCAATATCCTTCTCGAAGCTGCCAGTTGCATAAAATCGCAGAGCAATAAGAACTTGTTGCATCGGTGACAGCGGAAGACCTCTTCTCGTCTGATGTTCAAGATCTGTTTCCACAATTTTAACGAGGTCATAGTGACCGAGTCCTTTTTCAAACGAAAGCGAATTCGAAAATCTTTGGCATCGTATTTTTCCAAAGGGTTAAACCTGTCTCTGAGGTACCGAATTCGTGATATGTTACAGCGATTGGCGTACTCTCTTAACTGTCTGTAACGCAGAAGTCCATTTCAAAATGGCTGACCATGAAATTATTGTAAAACAGCGTTTAAACCTACTCGCGAGCAGGTCTATATTCCGATTGTTCCTTAGAATGTGTTTAGTCGCGGTCTAGACTCGGTTTTGGATAAACCACGTTTAAATAATCGGTATTCACGGTTTAAATCAGGGTTAGACGACGACTTCCTAAAACGCTGACTAAACTTTGTTTAAATAATCAGCCCTTAGGGTTTTATATTGACAGACTATAATATGTATTGCTTCAACATTGCCTTACTGGAAAACTAAGTGGATTTTTCCGGTGGCCATATTCTATCTAGGGATCCCTTCTAATTTAACTTGGACTATTTTAGTATATATTGAGCCGTGTATAGGATTTCTAATTAGTCAGCGGCATATAGGCCAATCCCACTGATCAGTCCGCCTACTCCCCTCCTCGGAGAATGTATCGTCCTTAAGATATAATTACTGTTGCTTGATGACATTAATCTTGAATCTTCTAAATCTTATGTGTATATCTATACACAGATAGCTGCCAACAGATGGAGTTCCAGTACGATGTTTTTATCACGTACAGTGGCAAAGACTACAGCTGGGTGCGGGACGAACTTATTCCACTCTTAGAAACCAACAAACTACACTACAGCATACACTGTAGAGACTTCGAGATAGGCAAGGCAATCATTGAGAACATGGCGGAGTTTATTTACAAGAGCCGTAAAATCATTGTCGTGATGTCCCTCAACTACATGTCGAGTAAGTTTTGCCGAGGTGAATTAGACATGGCCTTATACAGGAGCACAGAGATGGATGATGCGTCACTGATTCTCGTCAGGTTGGATCGCATTGATAAAAAGAGGATGCCAAAATCAGTCAGAAATAAGACATTTCTTGATTATTCAGATAAAGCTGAACGGAAGAGCTGGAAACAGAGGATGATTAAACATCTCAAGAGTCCCATTGTAATGATAAGTCCGTCGGGATCAGCGGAGTTTAGTTCTATACCTATGCTGAAGCAGGGAAACGGTTTAGAAGGAAGAGCTTAAGACAGCTGAAATAGTCAACGTTTTTCAGACCTTGTTATGTCGGACCCGCGTAGGTAGTAAGTTACATCCGATATCCCAAGCTTGCGCTAGGGCAATAATTAAAGCAATACGACCAGCTTAGTTGTACTTTGAGAAACTTCGTGGTAAGGGCACCCAACGGTAAAACTTCATAAAAACGAATATTCTGACGTTTTTATAACAAATTAGAGGTATTTAAACATATTTAAAAAAATGTTTTTCAGCTGTCAGGCGAACAGTTATTGTGCAAAGTGATAAATGTGTAGGTATGTACTTAATTAGTTATAGTACTTAGTACTTAGTTATTATGTCAAAAAGTGCTTTTGGTTAACAAAATTACTTAACGTAACTAGAGAGCTTTTGTAATGAATTTCAAATAGATGTGAACCTCGAGAAAACCAAAGTGCTTATTTTTAACAATAACGGCAAAAGAATGAACAATTACTGCTTTTACTATAAAGATAAGGACTGAATTAGAAAATGCAAGAACTTATAAATATCTTGGCCTCCATTTTAGTACCTACGGTAACTTCAACTTAGCCAGAGAAGAGTTAAAAAAGACTGCTCTGAAAGCACTTTATAAACTCAGAAAAGAAATGGGACGTTTGTTTAGAACAAATCTAAAACTTACAATGTCACTTTTTGATACATTTATTTAGTGAAACCTATAATCCTCGATGGAAGTGAAATATGGGGTGCAGACCAATCAGAAATATCAAGCAGAGACAACTTGGAGGTCGTTCACATCAAATTTTGCAAGATGTTACTTGGAGCCGGAAAATACGCAAGCAATAACACGTGCCATGCAGAGCTAGTTCGATTTCCCCTAAATGTGGATGCAAAACATAGATGCATAAAATTATGGATAAAACTTGTTGATCTAGATAACGTTCAAAATTATCTTACTGTATCTATATATCATGAAACAAAAAACGAAAATAACAAAGCGTACTGGAGTAAGAATTAAGTGAAAGTCGTTGCGGCTTTGGTAATCTTTGGTATGATCAAGACAATACTACTCAACAAAAAGTATGGCTCAAGCACATCCAACAGAGACTAAGAGATAATGAATTCGAACACTGGCTAAGCGAAGTGTATATTGATGATAGGAAAAGACCCCAACAGCGAAATTAAAACAACATATACATATGAGAATTACCTTACAGAAGTTAAAAATATAAAACACAGAACGGCCCTAACTAGACTATTAAGAATTAGTAATCACAACCTAGCAATAGAAAAAGGCAGACACGCAAGGCCATACAAAAAACCGGAAGAACGAATCTGTTTAAAATGTCAAAATATCGAAGACGAAATACACTTCTCGATAAATTATGACGCCGGACAGTTAGTGACAGTGTTCAGTGAACGTGTCGAAGACTGATACAAGCTATTGAAGCTGCGGGTCCCATCCGAGAGGCATTTAACTTTTAAGTACTGTTTAAAACACGAACAGCAGTGTTTTATCAAGTTTAAAAATTCGAGGGCGAAGCCCGATAATTTTTAGACTTGATAAAACACGTGCTGTGAGCTTCAAAAACGCTTTAAGAATGCAATGGAAGAAAGACGCACATCTCAAGGGAATGGTTTAATGAACCATTGAACTTTTGTATTCACAACGCCATGCAAAATATTCGAGTAATCACCGCCTGCAATTACGAACATCTCAAGGGAATGACATGAAGAAATTACCATACTATGTTGTTTGAAGCGGCGTTTCGCAATGCAAGAAGAACCTGCACTTGAAGGATTTGGTGTCGTGGTTTACTTCGATAAAGTTCAAGACTTGGAAAGCGATGTGACTGACATGAGTGCAGATTCTAAATTTTTGACTCCGGCACAAAATATGTAAGTTTAATGCACGTTTTTATTATTTTACGGCTTTGAGTTTGGTTTAATAATTGGAACTAAACAGTGGCTCGGTAAACAAGTAATGGTAGTTGGATAACTTCATTTAAAACATATTATCTGTGTATCTCGGTAGTCTGCTGATATTAGTAAATTTAGTGCAAAATATATTTTCTAGGTACCTTATGTTCCGTGTACTTTTTACTATTTTTGGGTCTTTATCAGTGAATTCTTAATTAGGTTGTAACTTTATTCTTTATATAAAACGTTCATCCTAATTAGCAATTCAATGAGAAAGCTGAAACATCAATATAAATTCCATTGTCTCAATCATTAACCCCGTTTCCCTCTGGGACAGAATTCAAATCCCTCCGCGGGCCTTTTAGAATGATGAGATTTTATCAGGTATAAAGGAGCATGCACGTGACTGATTTGCTTCATCTGATTGGACAAAATGCTCATTAATTATTCATGAGTTTTTGAATTTAAGTTAAAATCCCTTTTGCAGAAAGACGTTAAGATATAACGGGCATTTGAAGTTAAATTGAGATCGTCTGATTTCGCTAAAAGATATTTAAGATTCTGGTACTAGTTTGTCCAGGAATACTCCCGCGATCTCCGCCTCCGAGGCGGGGTACTCCCATGTATAAGCCATGCGGTTATGTGGAATAAACTACGGACTTAGCGTCTGTTCTAAACGGAATACAAGTTAGGAGTTACATAGAATAGCATTGACCAAGCTAAGAATCTATAATTTTTGTCTCATAAAAATGTACCGAAACACATAATAACTAGACAGCAAAAGTAAACTGACTCTTATTGGAGCCCACCGAAATACTAATTAAATATATACAATCATATGTTATGCCGCCCTATAGGACTGCGGGTGGGGTTGTTTTGGTGAGGTATTCAACCCTTCACGGTGAGCACAAACGACCATAAAAACGGCATGA